>CAJHNH020001540.1:60000-72500 GCA_905116865.2 Candidula unifasciata | reverse complement strand
AGAGAGAGAGAGAGAGAGAGAGAGAGAGAGAGTGTGTACGACAGAGAGGGACAGTGAACGACTGAGAGAGAAAGAGACTGAGGGAACGACGGAAAGAGAGAGAGAGACAGTGAACGACTGAGAGAGAAAGAGACAGAGGGAACGACAGAAAGAGAGAGAGAGAGAGAGAGAGAGAGAGAGAGAGAGAGAGAGAGAGAGAGAGAGAGAGAGGGACAGTGAACGACAGAGAGAGAAAGAGACAGAGGGAACTAAGACATATGGACTAAGAAAAATAAAGGCAAATAGACGGCAAGATGGAGGAGAGATGGGTGAGAGAGGTGGAAAAAGAGGAAGAAGGAAAAAAGAGGAACAAAGTTAGACACATAAAAGAGAGGGAATGAGAAGGGGAGAGAGGACGAGAAAGATAGACAGAAAGACAGTTTAGACAGAGACGGATGGACGGGTGAATTGACAGACAGACAGACAGACAGACAGACAGACAGACAGACAGACAGACAGACAGACAGACAGACAGGCAGGCAGGCAGACAGACAGACAGACAGACAGACAGACAGACAGACAGACAGACAGACAGACAGACAGACAGACAGACAGACAGAAAAAAAAAAAGAGACAGACAGACAGACAGACAGACAGACAGACAGACAGACAGACAGACAGGACAGACCAGACAGACAGACAGACAGACAGACAGACAGACAGACAGACAGACAGACAGACAGACAGACAGACGACAGACAGACAGACAGACAGACAGATAGATAGATAGATAGATAGATAGATAGATAGATAGATAGATAGATAGATAGATAGATAGATAGATAGATAGATAGATAGATAGATAGATAGATAGATAGATAGATAGATAGATAGATAGATAGATAGATAGATAGATAGATAGATAGATAGATATAGATAGATAGATAGATAGATAGATAGATAGATAGATAGATAGATAGATAGATAGATAGATAGATAGATAGATAGATAGATAGATAGATAGATAGATAGATTAGACAGATAGAGAGATAGATAGATAGAATATATACTGCTTGGAGAAAGAGGCAGAGACAGAGAGTGATAGAGTGAACGACAGAGAGAGAGAGAGAGAAGAGAGAGAGAGAGAGAGAGAGAGAGAGAGAGAGAGAGAGAGAGAGAGAGAGTGAATGCCAACAGGGAAATTTAACCTTCAATAACTGACATTGCTTTCCAAGACTGCCTCCTGCCATGTTCTCTAAAGTTGAGATCAAACCCGGGTACCGCGGAACTACCAATCTCGTTCGCAACGTCTAAGCCATAGAAGCCGACAGATGACACTAACTGATGATAAACAAGAGACACCATTCTAGAAAGGTACAGCTGACGATGTAACACGGCGGGGTTGGATACAGAGCCTACTGTTTTATACTGCTAGCAAAAACGAGCAGTGGATGAAATCTTCTGAATGGACTTGATTCCCTCAGGACTGAATAAAGCTTCCATTAAGTAATTAGGCCAAAGGTCAGTTACGGCAAATGTAGGAATGAGATTTATTCGACGTGGGTCGTGCCGAAGCTAGGTTATCATTTCGGTTCCACTAAGCACCCAAGCCACCACCTCCCTTTGGCATTCTTTAGTCTCTATCTGTTTTCATGCTTTTAGATTCTGACATAAAATGTAGGGAGTTGATGGGATCCCACGAGCCCAGACGCATTATCTATATTAATATTGCAAACACTAAACTCCCCAAATAACGAATGTCATAGACCCTATCCAATGGCTGTTTTCAATTTACGTTAATAGGCTCGAAAAGGAAAAGAGATCTTCATTCCGAGCGTGGCTGGTCAGTGGGGCAGGATCTGTGCTCTTGTACTTAACGTTCCGGTTAGTTTGTGTTTATTTACAGGACTGTATGTAGTTGTTTGTGTAGATTTAGCTTTGGGGTACAGTCTGTGTACTTCTCACTTGCAAGTATTTATACATAGCATTGTCTACAGTTATTTGTGTATCTGGCTTACAGGCAAGCAGATTCGGTGTACTTTTCACTTGCAAGTATTTATACACAGTACTGTGTATGGTTGTATAGATTTAGGTTGGGGGTTTTTATACACAGTATTGTCTACTATATGTGTCGATCTGGCTTAGAGGCACTGTCTGTTTTACTTCTTACTACAAGTACTGATACATAGAACTGTTCACAGTTTGTTTAAATTTAGCTGAGGAGCAGTCAGTGTATTAGTCAACTGTCTGATTATACACAGTACTGTATGAAGCTATTTGTGTAGATTTTGCTTGGAGACACACTGTCTGTGTACTTATCTCTTGCAGGCAATAGTCAGTACTCGTGGCAGATTTGGCTTAGGAGCACAGTCTGTATACTTCGTAATCGCTGGTACTTTTAAACAGTTCTGTAATTGTTTGTATAGATTTAACTAAAAGACAAAAATCAATGTATTTCCTATTTGCGGGCGTTGATTGTAAAGTTAAGCACTTATGACACACAGTACATTTTTGTTTGTAGATTTAGCTTATGGACCAAGTCAGTGTACTTCTCACATTGTTATGTGTATCCACACATTATAGGGCATCAGCGTTGCGCCGCAGCCTTCATAGTCGCCTGGCCTTCTTATCAGAAAACCACTGGCAAGGTGAACAAGAAGAAGGATTTACTAAACAAATCATATTTTGGCGTACGTCGACGCTGAGATTTGTGGAAGCTACCACGATAAACCTGTTTAGTCCAAATTCATATTTTGAGTGTCCAACTCTATAGCCAAGAACCAGTACTCGATTTACTTCTTGTAAATGTCGTCAACAAGAAGTTTCCGTGTTCGCTAAATGGAGTAATCGCTGAGCGGAGGGTGAGTTTGTGTGTGTTTGGTCTTGGGGAGGTTTACATGGAAAATATTAGGCGTTGAGATATTGTAGTGGATAAGAGGACTATCCTCCGAATAACGGTCACAAAAGATGGCGGCGAAAAACAGGGCCTTAGTTACGTGTCAATTGCGCACTTCCGGCGACTTAATTGGCGGTTTTACCGCCACCGCCAAGAGTCCCCCACGCCGCGTAAACTAGATGGTTAGGACTCACGAGCAAAGCTGCAGGAGATGCGGAGGCTGCTACTCGTGAGTCCTAGCCATCTAGTTTAGCCCCAATTCCATGCAGCGTGAGCGGCTTGGGGGACTCCTGGCGGTGGCGGTAGTCGCCGGAAAACCGCAAATTAAGTCGCCGGAAGTGCGCAATTGACACGTGACTGAGGCTCTGTTAGGATGTTTTTGCGGCCGCCATCTTTTGTGCCCGTTATTCGGAGGATAGCTGATAAGAGTCCTCAAATGTTATGCTGAACATGTTCTACTGTGTGCCAGTGAATATGCAATGTGAACTAAGAAATTAGGTTGTTGTTGTTTTAGTATCCATAAGCCATGAGTTGTTAACCCTTAGGCTCGGTATTATGGATATCGCAACCTTTCGGCCTTGATTCCATTGTAAATACCGTAAATCTGGGAGAAAATGTGGCTTTCCTGCCTACCCCCGGGATTGAACCCGGACCACAAGGAGTTCGTCGCCCGGTCTCCGCGCAATCCGGTTTAGCCAACTACGCTAGAGAGCCGGGTAAGAAATTAGGTTAGAGCTTTAAGGCAGTAGAGATGCAGTTTCACTATCAACACCCATCGTCATCATCATCTCTATCACCGCCGCCACCACCACCATCTTCATCACCATTGTATTCAACTGTATTCTTCATCATAATAATCACAAATCATGAACATCGAGCCTCAAGATTAATGTCGCTTCTCTCAAAGCTGGACGAAAATGCTCTCAATCCACTGCCAAGTGCTATATCTTTCATACGTTGTAACATTCATAATTCCGGAAAGGTTTTTTTTTTTTTGGCAAAAATTGGTGGGGGGGGGGGGGGGGCGAGAGGAAAACGCCACTATGTTGAACATTCATAAACGTTTGTAGGCTGGATATAGACGTTGTGTATTTGATAAAAATAGGAGTGGTCGTTAAGTTCAGGGGGATAAAGCCTCAGAAAGGGAATTGACGAACTTGAGAATGTTACGCACGCGATGAAAAGCTGATGCAGTCAGACAAGGTGTAGTGTCTTTGGCATTGGTGTGAGGTCATAGAAGAAGGCGGATATTATATAGAACATTACGAGGTCCTGAAAGTCTCTCCATCTCTTTCTGGTTCTCCAGCCTGGCGTGCTTTTGTAGCCAGTGCATCTTTACTGTAACATTCCCAACTAACATGAAATTGTCCACGGGCCTAACTTGCACACATAACCTCTGGATTATTTACCCTTGTCTGAGAAAGATAGATGTCCCAGTACATTGCCCTAAAGATGAGAGAGGTGCACGATCATTAACTATATCATACTGTCAATGAATTTCATATATTTTATACATAAACTTTGCCAGGAACACAAATTTGGTACACTGGTGTCTAAAAACCATTGCGTATTTCGATTGCCCCATACAGTTTTAACGATTGCCCCGTGCCGGGTTATTGCCTGTCTGACAGCTTCAGCAAGTGTTTCTTCACTTCTGTAATTCATGCTGCTTTCTGCATTGTCGTTGCTATGAATATCAGAAGCTTCAGACGCTTTTTTTTCATCGTGTTGTTTTTTCTTCTTCTGGAAATGTGGTTCTTCGTCCGCTTCATTTCTATTTCGGGTTGTCTACGCCAAGCCGCGTTGTGTCCCGCTGTATTCCTATTCAGACTGTCCGGCGTACATTTATATCGGATTTCCTTCCTCTCAGAAGATTCTATCCGTATTAACGGGTTCTACTAACCCAGGGAGTTCCCCCCATCACTATTTACATGGGCCACGGTCTTAAGGCCTCATTTACAGATCATCTCTCTGTTTACGGCCCGCCTGAAAGTTTGTGTCTCTAGCCACTTATCCAGAACTGTCTACTATCGCAGGGAATATATCTTCATTACCTATTCCTAGAGGCCATATAATTCTCAACGTGCCTAACTTGCACACATAACCTCCTTGCTTTTCAGCCCTGTCTGAGAGAGTTAGATATCCCAGTTCACCTGCCAACCGATGACAAAGACCTGTGATCATTAGAAACACCGTTGTGGTCGGGTTCACCTGCCGAACGATGACAGAACCCTGTGATCATTAGAAACACCGTTGTGGTCGGGTTGAGTTTGTTAGGTTTATTTCTTCCCTGTGAGTGCAGCCTGAAAGTTTGACATCCGAGGAATCAAAGAGCTACTATTCTGATGACCATCTAGTAGGAACCAAGGAACCAATCTCAGATACCTTTGCACCCGACAGCTGCAACAGATCCCCAGCCACACGTCAAGAGCTAACCTGATAACTTTGAAAGGAAAAGCGCACATTGAACCTCACAGAAACATGTCGTTTCTGAGGACCAACAACCACACCTGAGTATCACCCGTCTCTGAAACAGTGCTGCGGCTATCCAGCGAGTGATGAAGGGAGATATTTGCAGTTGGAGAAGTATGTGCGCCAATTATTCAAATGGCACTCTGTTGTACTCATCCTCTAAGTCCAGTGCAACTGAACATGTCTCTTCTCTTATCTGAAAACCTTCATATACTTCACAGGCGAAGACTGCTGCATTGAGCCATGTCTCTTTGTTTCCTCTGTATCCCCTAGCTGTGGATTTGTAACCTGTCCGGCTTTTCCAAGTCATCAGCGAGTCTACGTGCTCCAATTTTCTTCAGAAGCTTGCCCGTAGTGTTCTGCACGGTAATGATTCTGTAGCCACTGATCTTGGAATGGTCTTTATTTGGTTTTGGTAATGGTAGTATGAAGCTGTATAGCCACTCCTCATTGCAGCCTGTTACTCTTATATGCGATCTATTGTTTTTTGTTTAATTACAGTGTCTTTTTTTTTCGACTTGCGCAAATCATAAATCGCGTTCTCGTAGTGTTGTTAATGACACCACCAGTGCTGTTCGTAGACTGCACCAGAGTTTACGTTTATATAGAGTTTCTGCCGTTCAAGTAGCTTTATAGCAGGTTCAAATAACAGTGTTGTGTAAACGAGAGTTACAACAAGACGGCGTTGAATCAATTTTATCCCCGATATTTTCCATCTTTTTCAGTGACAACACGACACAGGAGCTAGTCTGCATGTCGCGTGTTTATGTGTACATGGGTGCGAACGCGCATGTGAGGTTTTCATGTGAGCTTTCAGCAGTCTTGTCATCATTAGTTGTTCCTGTCAAAGGCATTCTCTAGACAGGAAGCACTCCTGATGTCTGGCGAGATCACGAAGTTAGGTCACGTGATGCCAGGCGCCGGGAAACGATCAGGTGACCATTACTGAGGCGAGTGCCTTTATGGGCTGCTCGCGTGTACGCCGCCATGAGCGCGAGCTGGGAGTGAGTTAAATCGACGTTACAACTTCCGTATGTCGTCTTCTGAAGCAGTTGACTCTGAAATCACCGACTAGAGCAGGCAATATTTTCCACAGCCCTGTGGATCTCGATCTGTGTTCTAATGGAGCCCGGATATAAAAGACATCACTTCCTTTTACCCAGGTCTTTCTACGAACTTCCGGCAGAATGCAGCCTGTAAGCTCCGGACCAAGAGCTTTAATCTAGCGGTTCTCTAGTGTTGAGTTTTCTCTTGTCCTTTCTTTAAAATAGAGAAAGGAAGTCATACACTTTTGATGGCTTAATTAATTTCGTCAGTAATTTTTATTTGTCTTTAGCTTATTGTGCATTAGTTAGCATGTGTTGAAAGTGCATATTAAATACTTTTCTTAACGCTAAGTCTTGGAAGACCCAGCTGGCCATAGATATAACACTCGGAGGATGATGGAGGATGGTAGAGTCCGTACGAACATCTCCACGTGCAGTTTGCAAATTACTGGGTTGACCTGTACTTCCATAAAAAGGTAATCTTGATAATCTTAGTTTCAGCTTCATAGCAAACGATGGCATCGCTGTTGGCGCAGCGGCCATATGATGCCAGGAATGTTTATTTTTAGAGTCATGTGCACTCAGTTAGTAATGTAGTCAACATCCCACTGGCCGTCTTGACTTCTCATAACATTTCTTGGTACCCATGTAAGACCTGATCGATATGGGAGTCAAGTTTAGATATTTAGAAGGAAAAAAAAAATCTGTATCGGTGTGGACCTAAGGTTGCGGGGCCACTGGCGCTACAGCCACTCAAGCGATGTATATCACTGTACATGTTTTAGGAGCATCAGTTGCGTTTTTAATTATACCAGTGTATTTCTTTTTGAATGTTTGGCGTAGATGAATGAAGAGAGAAATAGAGCGAGCGAGAGAGAGAGAGAGAGAGAGAGAGAGAGAGAGAGAGAGAGAGATGGGGGCGGGGGGGGGGAGTGAGGACGAGAGGGGGAGACAGAGAGAGGTTGAGCAAGAGATAGAGCGAGCGAGAGAGCCAGCGAGCGAGAGAGCGAGCGAGCAAGCGAGAGAGAGGGCGACAGAGAGAGCGATAGAGAGACAGCACCCGAGAGAGAACGAGCGAAAAAGAACGAGCTAGAGAGAGAGAGAGAGAGAGAGAGAGAGAGAGAAAGAGAAACGGAAACTGAGAAAAAGCGAGTGAGATTGAGAGCCAGAGAGAGAGAGAGAGAGCGACAGAGAGAGTGAGAGAGAGCTAGAGAGAGAAAGGGAGACTGAGAGAGCGAGAAAGAAAGAGCGAAAGAGAGCGAGAGCGAGCGAAAGAGAGGTAACAGGAGAATAGCTGCTTTTATAACTGATGCGAAGCACAGTGGCAAAAAGACACGTACATAAACATATAGGTAGATAGACAGACAGGAAGACGTATTAGATTAGACAGAAATACATAAATATAAACAGACAGACAGACAAATATAGAAAGTTGAAGGAAAAGAAAGGTGTAAATAATAATAATAATATACAATGTGTATAGCAAATAATAATAACTACAATAAAGTAACAATGGAATAAGCATGCAGAGGGGGGGGGCGAGGGGGGGGGGGGGGGGGGGTAGAACCATAAATAACAAACCCGAATACAGGACAGATGGCCGGCCCAAAATGTTCATCTAGGGAACAAAGATAATAAAACAACGTTGACAGAACATGACAGTAGCAACGGAATAGCTATCTCTGTTACAACGGAGACTAATCAATGCACTGTATTGTTTTCAAACATGGCCTATACTACTAGAGAGAGAGAGAGAGATAGAGAGAGAGAGAGAGAGAGAGAAGAGAGAGAGAGAGAGAGAGAGAGAGAGAGAGAGAGAGAGAGAGAGAGACAGAGAGAGAGACCGAGTAAACGGAATATGAACTTTATCCTGTGGATTTCAAATTTGCCACTGTTTCTCGCCGTTCCCGTTTCTACCTTTGCTGTTTCTGTCCGGACATTATACATGCTGTCTGTGACTGGTTCTGCACCACTTGATGGTGAATTGATGTATGACAAGCTAGACGCTGCAACGGTACTTTGGGAGAGAGAGAGAGAGAGAGAGAGAGAGAGAGAGAGAGAGAGAGAGAGAGAGAGAGAGAGAGAGAGAGAGAGTGAACATTGCGGAGGCACAAATAGATCATTACGGTCTGTGGAGAATGACTCGCCGAGGAGTTGGGAGAGGATCTGGCCAACGCTCAACACTCAATGCAAAGATGAGACAGATATACAATCAAACAATTACTGGTAATATCGGAATTGTAACTCTTCGCTTGCTACTGGAGATGAGGACGGAGCGATTATGGGAGTGTCCCGAGTGCCGCGATGTCGATTCTTTATCCAACATGTCTTCTATGACGATTCTCATCCTCAACTCCACTTGCCCCTTGAATTCGCTCCCCACCCCCCCCCCTCCCCGCCCACCCTTTCCGCCTCTGTCTGGAGGCAATGTTACGCCCTTGCCGTTCTGAACCGTTGATTCCACGCACACGGCCCATTGTCATCAGCGTCGGCCCCAGCCGAGGGAACATTACTGTCGTCGTGGTCTGCAGCGCCATCTTTCACACACGCCCTCCCTGTGCCTTCACCCCGGTTGGGCGTGGAAGCGTCAACAGCCAGGACAATGCTCAACCATATGCTGGACTTGGTAGTCGGCATGCCTCCATGAAACCATGGCCCCCACTAGATTTAGCCAACACGTACCCCCTGTAGTTGGGTGAGTATACCACAGGTTTCCTGGATTCCACATTTTATTTAATCTTTCAGCGGTGTGCCCACAGACGATAATTATAGGCTGGAAGTGAAGAAAGTATGGTGATTCTTCTCAACACTGTTATTATGAAAATGTAGAACTTCCTGTGGCCGTGTGGGTGTGAGTTTTCTCTTCCTCATTCAGGATTTCGTTAGTACTTTCTATGAATTTGAGACACATTCTCTCTCCCCCCCCCCTCTCTCTCTCTCCCCCTCTCTCTCCCTCTCTTCCCCCTCTCTCCCTCTCTATCTCCCTCTCCTATCTCTCTATCTCTCTCTTTCGGCTAAAATGAACGGAAAGATCGTGGCACAACAAAATGCAGAATTTTAAATTTTTTTCTTTATTTACATCCGCAAGCATAAGGATGAAGATGGATGGCAATCACTGCAGCTCTGAGGTAAATAGCAGAAAATAAAATATGTCTATCTACAGCCTTCTGTCTCCTGTACTTTCAGCCAACTCTGACATAGATGATCTTTAATGCCATGTTGTTAAACTGTCCAGCATCTGTTCTATTGGTCTCCCCCTGCCTTTCCTCTCCTCCAACTTTCCTACCGTCACGATGCACTCCAGTTTTCTCCAACTCATCAAATGAACAAAGAATTTAGGTTGTCTCTTTCTAATGTCGGCAATCAGTTTTCGTCGTGAGTCAGGTTTGTTTTCTTCATTACTCATTTTATCAGTCCATGGTATTCTCATAACTCGTCTATAAAACCACATCTACACAGCTTCTAAATAAGTTTTCACAAATTCACTAACTGTCAATGGTTTACTTCCGTATATCTATATAGGGTTTTTATAGCTTTTAAGAATTCTCTTTCTGTTCTCAGTTGACAAAGAAAGATTGCATACAATTTCTTCATTTAGTAAAATGTTGTCTTTGCTCGACATTTAACTTCTTTAATACATCTTCCATCTGATGTTATCAGGGTATCCAAGTACTTAAACATATCAACTTGCTTGAGGTTTGTCCTAGTTACTTTGATATTGCATGTTGGAGGATCAGATTTCTTTGTAATTACCGTCACTTCTGTTTTTTTTTTCTCTGCTGTTCAAACTAGGACCTTTATTTTCACCTCCTATTACAATTATATCCATCATTTCGGAGGCATGGACACACCACAATGGGACACAGGGACAAAATACACAAGAGAGGTTCAACCTGACAGAAGATAACACACACAAACCAACAACAGCAGGACCACAATGGAACCCAGACATGGCGGAGACAACGATTTATCTGTTTGGGGACATAAGGCTAGCAACTTGACACACATCCCACACTCTTAACAAAACACTTGGCACAGATAAACCAGACCATAAATCTAACCGGAGTGGTTGAACATTTTCATTTCTGAAATGGACATAAACATGGAAAGATGCCCGCAGCAGCAGCAGCAGCAGCAGCAGCAGCAGCAGCAGCAACACAACAACAACATGGGAGCCAGTGTCGAATTTAATAAATATCAGTCCCATTGCAGACTGGAAGCCAAGACATTGAGGCCCATCCATGACGACAGGCTAACTCCAAATTCTAGAAAGAAAACATGAGCTTAAAAAAGAGAACGTGTCTGGGAATTCTCAAAGGATTTAACCATCTCCATTTAAATTTAAATCCGATTCGCGACAATCTGGATAAATGGCCACCGATAAGCGGATTCCAGAACTGCCCGCGTAGTGCAGTATCTGTACTTTCTTTTGCCAACCAGGGAACTACACAACCAGTCTTAAGTTCAAAGATGGACCCAGAAAGATTATGTTATTCCCTGATTTGATAGTTTGGAAAATGGAATGTTTATATTTTATTTTTTTGTATCCTTTGTGTTTGTATTGTCTGTCTCGTTTGTGAACAGTCCTAATTCTCTTACTTGCTAATCTAGTCCTCCCCTTGTGTGATGCAATTTTTAGTTATTTTGAAGGCCCATCCTGGTTTTTGCACGGGGTCTTAAATATATCCGGACCTGAAATATGGCCTAACGGCTGAAGGGGGTTTCCGAGACCTCTCCACGGGTGATCCTCATCCGCATGGTGGCACTTTGTGTCACCGGATGTCTTATTGCGTGTATGATGTCCTAGTGGGATACAACTTGCATATATACATACTTTTACTTTGTTATTGTGCCCTTTTTTTTAGTTAGCAAAAAGAAAATAAGACAAATGAGGAAGGGTGTGCGTAATTGCTCTCTGGACAATAGAATTGTAAGAGCTGATGTTCCAGGTCTCACAATGAATGATAGAAACACCAATAGAGAAAGCAAACTTAGGTACCTGTGTATCACTTTCTATATAAGCCTTTCCTTCAGGGATCACATGAGGCAGTTGCCAAAATAAAAAGGACTCAATGCACATAATGTTATGGCAGCAATGGATAGGGAACCAAGAATGTTAGTCACAATGTTCCAGCATTCCATCCTCTTGACAATAGCTAATAGACTTGGAATGCTTACCCTATCAAAGTGTCAGCTGATGAAACTTGAACGCATACAGAGTGAAGTCCTGAGGGTAATTCTGGGATGTGCAAGAGATCCCCGGGTAGTATGTATGAAATACACACAATATAATATTTTAGACTAATATAGGCATGCTCAAAGGGCTGCAAGCTGTAATATTTGAGAGAGGCAATTATGATACCCCTCATAAAGCCTGGGAAAGACAGTTCCAATGCCTCCAACTTCAGACCGATCAGCCTCACAAGTTGTCTCTGTAAAACAATGGAGCGCATCACCAACCTCAGACTACAATGGTACATTGGAAGTGAAAACATCATTACATCACAGCAGGCGGGCTTTAGAAAGTTCTACCCTACGGAAGACCAGACAACATACCTCTCCCAAGAAATAGAGGATGCTTTTCAAGATAAGAAACTGGTACTCGCAGCATGGATATATTTAAGGAAAGCTGTTGACAAGGTTTGGAAGGAGGGGCTTTTGAAGAAATTGAGAAACTATAAAGTAAATGGAAGAATGTACAATTGGATTAAAGCAAAGAAAAGTCCGGGTACAGGTAGATGGTTTCACAAGTAAAATAAGTTCTACTGCGACATGGCGTCCCTCAAGGTGGTGTCCTGTCGCCCACACTTTTCCTCTTATTCATCAACGACCTGGTTGCTGAAATACCAAATGGAATCAAAATGGCAATGTATGCCGACGACCTGGTACTGTGGTGCACCGATTAACATGCAACGATAGCCACAAGAGTACTACAGCGGGCTACATATGCATGGGCATGGGCGAATAGATGGTGTGTCAGCATCAATACAGACAAATGTAGCACCGCACTCTTCACTCTCTCCCCAAAGCAAAAGCGGGCATCATCAAAATAAACGGAACACCCCTAAGAGATGATAAAGAGCCCACGTACCTCGGAGTCACATTTG
>CAJHNH020001540.1:40000-55000 GCA_905116865.2 Candidula unifasciata | reverse complement strand
CAATATGCCCAAGCCATTTAAGTCTATTAGCTCTCATGATGCCAATGATCAATGGTGATCTAAACAGATTATAAATTTCGTTGTTGCTTCTCAGTCTCCATTCCCCGCTGTTTGCAATCTTCGAAAATTTGTAACAAGGCTTCATCTCTTTTAGTTGTGCTCCAAGTTTCAGAACCATATAAAACGATTGGTCTTGTCAACGTTTTATTTATTTTGATCTTGGTGTTGCGAGATGGAGACCTTGACTTTAAAAGATATTGGAGGGCATAGTATTCTTTATTTCCAGATTGTATTCTAGTGTAATTCTTCTATCAGCATGTTGGAGTAGGTTAAGTTTGCACTTAAATTCTTATATGTTTTCGTTCGTTTGATCTTAGTTACTAAATTTCCTTAATTTTTGTTTATTGCCAGATTACACATATCATTAATCTGATAAAATTCACCACTGTAAGTAGACAGCGGTGCCTGCGCAATTGTAAATTATGAAATCATACGGGAATGTAAGATCTGACACCACATGCACAAACTCGTTTTGACCCATAGACTAGTTTTCGAGGTATTTGTTAAAGTTTGAGGGCTCAACTTTTTGAGCTTTTAAATTACCTGGCTTTTACACTTTTTGACAGTAGTCTGGAGACACCTGATCATTAATGAGTTAAAGAAATAATGGATTGACCTTTCAGGGCAGTTATTTAAATATGTTTTGTTTTGTTTATTGTTGTGTTGGTTGATTAGTTGGTAAATGTTACTAAAGAAAACTGCTGTTATATTTACTACTAATCTTCAACAACAACTGTCTAGGTCCTTTCTTTCTTTTCTGTCTTTTCTTTCTTTCTTTCTTTCTTTCTTTCTTTCTTTCTTTCTTTCTTTCTTTCTTTCTTTCTTTCTTTCTTTCTTTCTTTCTTTCTTTCTTTCTTTCTTTCTTTTTCTTTCTTCTTTCTTTCTTTCTTTCTTTTTCTTTCTTTCTTTCTTTCTTTTCTTTCTTTCTTTCTTTTCTTTCTTTCTTTCTTTCTTTCTTTCTTTCTTTCTTTCTTTCTTTCTTTCTTTCTTTCTTTCTTTCTTTCTTTCTTTCTTTCTTTCTTTCTTTCTTTCTTTCTTTCTTTCTTTCTTTCTTTCTTTCTTTCTTTCTTTCTTTCTTTCTTTCTTTCCTTTCCTTTCCTTTCCGTTCCTTTCCCCACTCTCTCCCTATTTTCTTTCTTCTTTTTTTAAATCCTTTTTTCTAAACTGCCTCCCTATTTTCCTTCATACTTTCTTCCTCTCTTTATCTTTTTTTTTCTTTATCTTCTTCATCTTCCTCTTTTATCTTACTTTAATATATTTGGAGTCTTTCTGCCCCCCCCCCCCCCCCCCCCCCCCCCATCCTCCTCTCGATTTTAAAAATTGTATTTTTTTTTTTTTTTGTAAATTGTATGTTCCTGGATTGGTTGGATGACGGATTGAGTAATCAATTTGGTCGACTGGTTGGTTAGCTCATTGACTGGATGATTGACATAATCTCACAAACAAGTTCAATGAACCACAGCAACCAAGTCCTACACCCCATTGCAAAATGTAGTGTTTTATTTCTGGTACTAAAGAATTGACCTCTCCAAGGGTGAATGTTCCTCTGTGGCTTCTAATATTAACGAGTTGATTACTTGGCTAGCTCACACTTCTCGACAGGCCGAGGTTTTTGAGACACTCCAGGTATCAATTAGTTATTAGAGAAAATGGATGTATCTTTCAGTGCAATTCTTTGAATAACTTCCGGGCAGTGCCATTAGACAACATCAGTTCTGTTGTTTTGATTGGTTGAAGTGTTATTATTTTGGTCTTATTAGAACATAAGAGCAATAATATTTATTATTATTCAGTAGCTGTAACAGTCGTAGTGCTTTCTTTCATTTTGTCTGTCTGTCCATTCATCCGCAAATCGATACATTCACCTGTCTGTCTGTATGTTTGTCTGTCTGAGACAGACAGACAGACAGACGGACGGATGGACGGACGGACGGACGGACGGACGGACGGACGGACGGACGGACGGACGGACGGACGGACAGACAGACAGACAGACAGACAGACAGACAGACAGACAGACAGACAGACAGACAGACAGACAGACAGACAGACAGACAGACAGACAGACAGACAGGCAGGCAGGCAGACAGACAGACAGACTGTGTTAGAGGTTCACTGCATCCACACTTTACTGTGACAACACTATCCTAGTTAAACGTAGATGTAATCACAAAATCATCATATCGGACAATAATAAACTAATAGATATTATTCTTTCGTCTGGCCGAGAATTAGCGGAGACTTTCAGCGGGACCAGTAGCCTCCATCCAACGGTATTTTGTAGCCTGGCTCCCCCTTAGTAAACTAATCACACACGAGCCGCGATTCCCTTGCTATTAATATATGCATTAGCAAGTAGGCCAAGCTGTCAGGCAGCTCACAGAAAAATACACTAACAGGGTCGTCCTTAAGCCACGAGCGACGAATAAACAGTAGCGGGATGAGTGGTTTAGGGTCCGCCCTTTGAGCCTCAGACCGCCTTCTCTGGATATTGATTAGGCCACGTGTCCGTCTGTCATTCACTAGTAGCCAATGGGCTCACGACAACTTGGAGACAGTAATCCCGCCTCACGGACCCGAGCTGGTGATGGTAATGGAGGAAATCCGATAGAAAGACAGTGGTACAAGGACAGATTCCGCTCAGTTTCTTGTGTTTTGATGGCTTGCGTTTCTCTCTGAATGGATATTCTCCTGCCAGTTAGCAGTTTTGGTACCTGCCGAATTCAGTGTGTTACTGTGTGACATCCAGAGACCCTCTTAACTTCTCCCTCGCGACTTCTAATCCCGTTTACCATATTCATACGCGGCGAAGGGATTACTTTTTTGGAAATTAGTAAAGCTACCCAGCTGTTTTACTGATCCAATTTACTAGCCTTTACCATTACGCCTTCCAGGACTCAAAGTATGGCCCTGGAGGCCCCAATAACAAGTAAGTAGGTCAGGACTTATTTAAAGTTTTAAGTTTATCACGTACGGTATTCTTCCCTGGAGGTCAGTCTCTCGCCTTCTGGTAATAAGGACATAGAAAAAAAAAAAAACCTTTCTTTTCGCAAATATACATATCAGGCAAATGTAGAATCATATTTATACAAAGTCAACGTCACACCGGTCGCCTTTACTCCCCATGCCATTGTCTAGGATCCATTCTTGACTAGGTTGATCTGGGAACCAAAGGCAGTTTTCGCTGCATAAATCCGACTCCGTAAAGATTCGAACCCAAGAGACTCGGGTCAGATGGTAGCGTCCAGTCACTAATTTCAAATATTCGTTGATTCATAAATAATCATTATGAATATTGTAGTACTATATAACGCAATATGCGTTACTTAGTCATTCCAAAGATATGATGATACAGCCATGATCTTCTATCATAGACATGTTAAATGTCCAAAGGTATGACAAAACTAGTCTTATATCAGAGACATGTTAAATGTCCAAAGGTATGACAAAACTGTAGTCTTATATCAGACACATGTTAAATGTCCAAAGGTATGACAAAACTGTAGTCTTATATCAGAGACATGTTAAATGTCCAAAGGTATGACAAAACTGTAGTCTTATATCAGAGACATGTTAAATGTCCAAAGGTATGACAAAACTGTAGTCTTATATCAGAGACATGTTAAATGTCCAAAGGTATGACAAAACTGTAGTCTTATATCAGAGACATGTTGAATGTTAGAGGACGTTAGGGTATAACTATGGTCTTCTATCATATATTTTTTTTTTTAATGTTGAAAGATGTTAGGATACAACAGTGGTCTTCTTTCAGGAATATGTTAAATGTCTAAATATGTGATTATTTAACTGTGGGATTCTGTCAGAGACATGTTTAATGTCCAAAGATGTTACAAAATAGCTGTGGTCTTTTTTTCAGAAACATGTTTATTGTCTAAAGATGTTAGTATATAACTATAGTCTTCTATCAGAGACATGTTAAATATCCAAAGATGTTAGGATATAACTATGGTCTTCTATCAGAGACATGTTTATTGTTTAAAGATGTTAGGATATAACTATGGTCTTCTATCAGAGACATGTTTATTGTCTAAAGATATTAGGATATAACTATAGTCTTCTATCAGAGACATGTTTATTGTCTAAAGATGTTAGGATATAACTATGGTCTTCTATCAGAGACATGTTTATTGTCTAAAGATGTTAGAATATAACTATGGTCTTCTATCAGAGACATGTTTATTGTCTAAAGATTTAGGATATAACTATGGTCTTCTCTCAGAGACATGTTTATTGTCTAAATATGTTAGGATGTAACTTTAGTTTTCTATCAGAGACATTTTTATTGTCTAAATATGTTAGGATGTAACTATGGTCTTCTATCAAAGACATGTTTATTGTCTAAATATGTTAGGATGTAACTATGGTCTTCTATCAGTGACATGTTTATTGTCTAAATATGTTCGGATATAACTATAGTCTTCTTTCAGAGACATGTTTATTGTCTAATGATGTTAGGTTATAACTATGGTCTATCAAAGACATGTTATTTGTCTAAATATGTTAGGATGTAACTATGGTCTTCTATCAAAGACATGTTATTTGTCTAAATATGTTAGGATGTAACTATGGTCTTCTATCAAAGACATGTTATTTGTCTAAAGGTGTTAGGAATGTAACTATAGTTTTCTAATCAGAAAAATGTTTATTGTCTAAAGATGTTAGGATGTAACTATGGTTTTCTATCAGAGACAATTTTAAAATCTAAAGATGTTAGGATATAACTACGGTCTTCTATCAGAGACATGTTAAATGTCCAAAGATGTTAGGATATAACTATGATCTTCTATCAGAGACATGTTAAATGTCCAAAGATGTTAAGATAGAATTGTAGTCTCCTATCAGAGGCAAGTTTATTGTCAAATGATGTAATGATATAACCATGGTCTTTAATCACAGACATGTTAAATGTCGAAAGATGTTAGGATATAATCGTGGTCTTCTATCAGAGACATGTTAAATGTCGAAAGCTGTTGGGACAAAATTATAGTCTTCTGTGAGAGACACGTTAAATGACTAAAGGTATGATACAACTATGGTCGTCTTTTAGAGACATGTTAAATGTCCGTAGATGTAATGTTATAACTGTGGTATTCTATCATATAAAACATGTTAAAATGTCCAGAGATATAATATAACTGTGATATTCTATCATATCAAACATGGTAAATGTCCAGAAATACGATATAACCATAGTCTTCTATCAGAGATATGTTAAATGTCTAAAGGTATGATGTAACTGTGATCTTCTATCAGAGATATGTTAAATGTCTAAAGGTATGATGTAACTGTGATCTTCTATCAGCGATATGTTAAATGTCTAAAGGTATGATATAACTGTGATCTTCTATCAGCGATATGCTAAATGTCTAAAGGTATGATATAACTGTGATCTTCTATCAGCGATATGTTAAATGTCTAAAGGTATGATGTAACTGTGATCTTCTATCAGCGATATGTTAAATGTCTAAAGGTATGATGTAACTGTGATCTTATATCAGCGACTTGTTAAATGTGCAAATATGTTAGGCTATAACTGTGGTCATCTATCAGAGGCATGTTAAATGTTTAAAGATCGTAGGATATAACTATAGTCTTTTATTAGAGACATGTTAAATGTCTAAAGGTATAATGATATAACTGAAGTATTCTATCATATGAGACATGTTAAATGTCCAGAGATATGATATAACTGTGGTCTTCTACCAGAGACATGTAAAATATCTAAAGGTATGATACAATTATAGTCTTCTATCAGAGACATGTTGAATGTCTAAAGCTGTGATTTAACTGTTATCTTCTATCAGAGACATGTTTATTGTCTAAAGATGCTAGGATATAATAATCTTTTATCAGAGACATGTTTATTGTCTAAAGATGCTAGGATATAATAATCTTTTATCAGAGACATGTTTATTGTCTAAAGATGCTATGATATAACTATAGTCTTCTATTAGAGACATGTTTATTGTCTAAAGATGCAAGGATATAATAATTTTTTAATCAGAGACATGTTTATTGTCTAAAGATGTAAGGATATAATAATCTTTTATCAGAGACATGTTTATTGTCTAAAGATGCTAGGATATAACTACAGTCTTCTATCAGAGACATGTTAAATGTCAAAAAATGTTAAGATATAACCGCTGTCTTCTGTCAAGACATGTTGAACGTTAAAAAGTTCCATTGAAGTCAGAGTGCATCTGCATGAGAGGCAAGGATCCAACAGTCTGCACACAAATAAACCAGATTTGTGAAACAAATGTGCACGTAAAACTCTTGTTCTGTAAAAAGATTAAAGTTTAGACGTGGATGAAGACCGGAACCTCCTGGCGCAGTTTACTGCCGGTGAACACGAAGAAGCTGAGGATCACTTTATATCTAAATTATTAGTTTGCCTGCTCCTGTCTCATATACCCGTTCAGCGCCTTCAGATCTAAATATTTATTGATTTTAAACTCTACTCAGTGATGTGTAAGGGGTTAAAGTAACAACTTCTTAGGACTAAAATATAACTATCGGTGTTTAATACTGAATGATTTCAAAAGATTTATCATTGACCAATATCTTTGAAACTATGACACGTACGGTTAGTGAAATCGTTCTATGATGTAATTATCCATGTTTACCATTTCTCGATTCCCGCAGTGGTCGGTTTATAGGCTTTGAGAAAATGGTACGAGAGTTTAATCACAGAAGAGAATGGGACCTAATTTTGTAATATTGAAACAAGTAGCAGTAGAAATATTGCCGCAAATATCCACTTTGAAGACAATGCAGTACAAATTTTTCTTTTAATGAAACTCAATGATACTTACTCTCACAGGACTCAGGTTAGCCCGTGTAGTACTTGATTTGGTCGTTACTTGTGCCCTAATTATTTCTTCTTTTTCTTCAGCATTCCGAGCCCTCGAGGTTCATTGCTATAGATATCACCCGCCTCCACCCATCTCTCTGGTTGGCCTTCTCTTTCCAGTTGGTGACATCAAGTGTTTGTAGGTCTGTCTGGACATTCTCTCTTCCTTGGTCTGCCTCGTGGTCTACGACCATTCATCTCCCTTGTGTATAGTTTTCACTTCTCTATCATCTGACATTCTTTCAATATGCCCCTGCCATTTCAGTCTATTAGCTCTCATGATGCCAGTGATCAGTGATTAGGCAGATTATGAATTTCGTTATTGCTTCTCACTTTCCATTCCCCTCTGCATCTTTGATGGGTGACCTAATTATATGGATAAAAATTGTTATGAAGATGTCTCGAAAGAAACTAACTCATTAACTCCTTGAGTCCCAAGGAACGTATCATACGTTTATAGGTTACTGCACAGAAGCCCAATGAACGCATAATGCGCCGATTTTAGGTCTGTCTTGACTACTGCTTGGGACTGTGATGCCAAACCCTCTGGGACTCAAAGAGTTAAGACACACGAACGCGCACACCAGAAAAAGAAAATCGAACTTGGCACTCTGACATTACGAAGCGCGTTCGCAACACCTTAGCCACATATATCGACTCCCTGTAATAAATCTATCAAATAATAAACCTACTTTATACATAGCGTGGGAGTCACCGTGGCGTTAGCGGCTAGACGTCCGCCTGTGGATCGGAAGGTCGTGGGTTCACCTCCTGGTGGAGCTAGGCTTTTTTCTTTGAGCATTGACCTCTTTCAAAACATCTGGGTTGCTCTTCTTAGCTGTCCAAGGAATTCCAAGGATTCTTCTGTAAAACCACATCTCCGCGGCCTCAAGATACTGTTCGGCTTGTTTATTTAGGCTGTTTCGCAGCCGTATGTTGAAACAGGCTCTACATAGCATGCGAGAATTTTTTTTCATAACCTCTAATGACATGGATTTATTGCATAAAATATTCTTCATTTTGTAAAAAGCAGTTTTGGCCTGGCCTATTCTATTCTTGATCTCTGTGATACATCTTCCATCGGATGTTCCTCATATGCCTAGATACTTGAATTTCTGTACTTGTCCTAAAATAAAAAAAACGCCTTTGACTTTTATTATACATTCAGGCCTAAGTCTTTTCTTTGAAATCACTATTACTTTTGTCTTTCTTTTATTCAAATGGAGTCCCATTTTATCGCGGTGTCCGTGGTTTAGGCGTTGCGAGTCCTACTCGTAATTCCAACTTACCGCGATCAAAACCCACTGATGGCTGCGTGAATTTGTATCATGGTATGTGGCGTCACAGGTCGTCCAAGCCTAAAATGGGTACCAGTATGTATGTCCCAGGGAAGTAAAGACGATCGCGTAATGCTGACCACATTACTCACCTAGTGCCGATTGGTCTGTAAAAAATATTGGTGCTATTCATATCCTGAAATACCTTGGGTAGATTTTTAACTCCAAATTTTGCCTGGGCCGCGCCGTTTGGCTACTCTTTTCGATTTCCAACTGCCAGGGGATTTTTCACCTGCGCCAAAATGCACACTGGCGTCCGATCTCACTACCCAGAGACCAGGGGAAATACTAGAAGTCTAAGTCCATGTCCATGTGAAAATATCCCAGCCCTTACCGGGGACTGAACCCGGAACTTCTAGCACTCAAGGCGGACACCATGGCTCGAAACCACGCAGCCCCTAAGGGCGGACAGAAAAAGTCACAACTCTATTTACTGAGGAAATGCGTGCATTATTATCACGAAGTAGCCTCCTAACTAAATAAATTAAAAACAACCGGCTGGTAAAATTAACAGGAAAATAAACTACCAATGTCTGAGTTCTGAAGACTACAACGCGAGAACTTGAAATACCTGGATTATAAATCCATTTGTCAAACAAAGTACAGGACAAATGGATTTGTATCCCCTGATACAGGATTTCACCACTATCCTCACAGGACGGGCAAGTTTGCTTTACCGCGAACTGGTTCGTGCGTTCCTTTATTGTGCAGTGTTGAAGTTCAAAATGATTCTGAAGAAAACAGCGTTTGAGCTTTTTCTGTGGCTTAGTAGTTCAGCCATTTGCCTTGATTTCTGAATGCCGTGGGCTTCTTTCGCCGACTGCTTAGTTTAGTGTAATAGTGTTTCACCGAGATTCCCCTGGGTAGTTGCTGGAGCTGTGTGGTTCGTGCTCTGTGAGGCGCCATTTCTGTGGAGAGAGACCGAACTATCTGGAATAAAACCCGGCTCAGTGAAGTCGATGCTTTTATTTGTAAAACTTTATTTGTTTTCTTAAACTTCAAATCTGCTTTACTGGTGAGCAGATCATTTGGGCAATCAACGGGGTTCGCAGTTATCGGAATGAGCTTTGTCAAGACAAGACACTTTTAAAAGCGATGGTACCGAAGTATTATCTCCACCGTGACTGTGTTGCAGGGTTCTTATTCAGCTCTCTAAACAGGGTTCTCATCTCAAACTCGGAGGTCGGACTTTCCTTCCACCCTATTAGCAGCCCTCCCCGTCCACCACTCTCTGAGGAGAGTCTTATTCCCAATGACTCTCTTTCTACTCTCTATTCGGCGAGCCATCATGGTCTAGTGGCTAGACGCTCGCCTGCGGATCTGAAGTTCGTGGGTTCGGGTCCTGACAGGTTCCGAACTTTTTTCAAAAATGACTTTGGCTCACAGGGTAACCCTACATTGAGTGGGTACCAGGTACAGTCCTTGGAAGTAAAGGCGGCCGGCGTGATGCAATCAAATCATCCACCAAGTGCCGTATGCTCTTTAAATTATAAGTCTAGCCCTATATACCCAATGCTTCTAAAGGCGCGGAAAAGGATCCTTTTACTTTACTACTCTCTGTTCATAGTTCTCCTACAGCTCCATATGACGTTTCTCCTGACGTTTCTCCTGACGTTTCTCCTCGCTCTCTCTAAGGTGTACTCTCCAACTCTCTAAACGGGATTCTCCTCCCAAATTCTAGGCAGGGTTTCCGTTCTTCTTTGTTTTGCCAATATCTGCTTATGTCGCTAGGCGTCACAGTTCTTCAGACGATGGACAGCCTAGCCAGTGCGCTCTCAGCCGCTTGACACGCCATGATGTTATGCAGTCTCAAGGTATCAGTGACTCCTTCAATCCATATTCTTCTCGGTCTTCCCCAGCCTCTTGATGTTTCAGTTTTCAGGTTGTAAGCTCTTGCTGCTGGCATCGTTGGTTTCATTCTCATTAGATGGCCAAACCATTTCATTCTTTGTTTCTCAATAAATTTGTCAATGGGTGTTGTTCCAACAGTTCTTGTGTTCACGTCGTTTCTCACTCGATCTCTTTTAGTTTTAACCATAGCTACTCTCTTACATCTCATCTCACAGCTGGTTAGTTTTCTTTCTTATTCTTTTGTCAATGTCCAAGTCTGACATTGGTAATCTAAAGTCGGTATAAATTTTGTGTTTATAATTTGTCTTTTTGTCTCTACTGGGATAACTGGGTGTTTTAAATTTGGAGCAAGTTGGTACGTGATATTGTTGGCTTGTTTGATTCTCGTTTCTATCTCTCTGTCTATTTTACCATTGTGTGCACCGATGCTTTCCAAGTTTTTAAATTCTTGCACTTGTTTCAGACTTTGATCTTTATGTCGATAGTATGTTGCTCTCTTCTTATTCTCATGACTTCTGTTGTTTTTTTTCAATATTGATCTTTATGTGATGTTTAAGGCAACTGTCGTGTAGTTGGTTTATGTAGTCCTGCGGCTATTTACTTTCACTGTGGAAAGTGCACTGATTGTCGGCAAAGAGCAGCTCATTGAAGTCCTCATGTTTATCGATATCTGGTGATGTTATGTCTATTATATTAATATTGTCCATTAATATTACAAAATGTAAAAGCAAAAGAACGCACCCTTGAATTACTCTTGATGTTACTAGGCCAGCTCTTGTTCTGACACTTTCAATTTCTCTATAAATAGCTCTTACACAATCTAGCACTGTTTCATTTACACCATAGTTTTCAAGGACATCCCATAGTAAATCTCTGTTCACTCTGTCAAAAGCCTTTTCTTGATCTATAAAAGCGATGTTCATTTGGTGTCTGTGTTCTATTGTATTTTCACTAATTTGCCTTGAGGTAGAAATAGCGTCAGTACATCCTCTTCCTTACCTGAATCCGACCTGTGCTGGGCTTAGAATCGGTTCTACAACAGATCTAATTTGTTGCTCCAGAATCTTGGCAAACATTTTACCTACGTGGCTTAAAAGGGAAATGCCTCTAATAGTGTTTAAATCTTGCCTTTTCTTTTCCATACTGGTACTATAATGTCTCTTTGCCAATCTGTTGGTACAGTACTTTTATTCCAGGCTTTCCTAAATATATGGAGTGGCCAGATGACTTCAGTTTCTCCACAGGCCTGTATTGCCTCAGCTGTAATTCCATCAACACCAGCAGCCTTATTTTTTGAACTGCACCTGATTGCTTCTCTGACTTCTTGTTCAGTTTCCCTACCATTTTGTAATCAAGGCTCTCTTTACCACTCTCTAAGCCGGATCTTCTCAAACTCTCCATGAAGAGCTCTCTTTCCCACTCTCTAAGCCGGGTCTTCTCCAACTCTCCATGCAGGGCTCTCTTTCCCACTCTCTAAGCCGGGTCTTCTCCAACTCTCCATGCAGGGCTCTCTTTCCCACTCTCTAAGCCGGGTCTTCTCCAACTCTCCATGCAGGGCTCTCTTTCCCACTCTCTAAGCCGGGTCTTCTCCAACTCTCCATGCAGGGCTCTCTTTCCCACTCTCTAAGCGGGATCTTCTCCAACTCTCCATGCAGGGCTCTCTTTCCCGCTCTCTAAGCCGGGTCTTCTCCAGCTCTCCATGCAGTGCTCTCTTTCCCACTCTCTAAACGGGATCTTCTCCAGCTCTCCATGCAGTGCTCTCTTTCCCACTCTCTAAACGGGATCTTCTCCAGCTCTCCATGCAGGGCTCTCTTCTGAGTTTTTAAGCAGAGGTGTCCTCCCATTCTTAACTCGTTATGACCCAAACCACGCTCAATGCGTGACTGGGTATTATGCACGTTTACCAGTTAACACGTTATGTGTGGTTTTACATCTGATATTTAGCGGAGTACTTTGAAAACTCTGACGCCATATTTGTTTCCTGCAAGGATTATAATTTGGCCCCTCTGTAAGCAGTATACCCATGAGTTTAGTATAGTTTAGCCAATCGTAATTCCTTCAGACAGTAGCTAGAACCTTGCACAAACTACAGAGAGAAAATATATAGATCTATACACTATATTAGTGGAACCAATACAAACAAGGCATGCAATCCAGCTAGAGATTTAATATTTATTAATTAGTACGGCTTATTCCGTTTATGGGCCTAAATAATCTTACGTTCTTACAATGTATTAGTTCCTTAATGATTAATAATAACAATATTAATAATAGTAATAAAAAATGCTAGAATTGAGAAAAAACGGGGGGGGGGGGGGGGGGGGGGGGATTTACTTGCTTGGGATGTTTTCTTTTTCAAGCTAAAATATTTGTGGGATGTCCCGTTTTTAGTTGAAAATATTAGTGGGATGTCCTGTTTTCGACTTGAAATATTAGTGGGATGTCCAGTCGTCAGCTTTAAACATTAGTGGATGTCCCGTTCTCGGATAAAACATTGGTGGGATGTCCCGTTCTAGGCCTAAAACATTATTGGTATATCTCGTTTTCGGATTAAAATATTAGGTATTGTGTAATACTCCTAGTTATTAGTACTTATTATTGAACTCCTCAAAGTACGTGTTACTGGTAAGCGTTGCATTACTAGTTATCTGAACTTTTTACCAAAGGCGTCGGAAACCCAGGGCTCGGGCACCCCAGGGGTGGGGTGGGAGGAGGGCTGGAGGGGGCTGGGTTGGGGGTCAGCCCCCAATAACATTTTTCAAAAGGCTAGGCAACAACCTGATCCCTAAACACACACACACACACACACACACACACACACACACACACACACACACACGCACGCACTTACATCGGCGACTATATCCCCATTGGTTTGCTAGTAGACAGACGAACTTTGTCACCGGTCGGAACAGTGTTTGGGTCTGATCGCATCAACCAGGAATCTTCTTCAGGGCTCTTGACCGCGTGCAATGCTATTTTGGTGCACATAACTTAGTCACAATTATAACCATCATTCGGGGATGCTGGTTGAATGTGATGATACCCCCCCCCCCCACGAGCAAAGTACCTACCTACGTACCTACTTACGCCTTCCCCCTACCACCACCACCCCCACCCTGAAAAAATGTACTGTGTAGAAATTCTTTCAAGTATTTATTTATACATTTCGTATGTCATTTAGCTCTTAATAATAATAATAATAATAATAATAATAATAATAATAATAATAAATAATTATAATAAAATTAGTAAAGTGTACGGTGGAGAGGCTCGACTTACCAGCACGGGGTTCTATCCCCTATGGCTTGGTCATTCTCCGCAAAACGGCTGGCCGTCTGCTGAATCCGTCGAACAAAACATAAACAACGTAGCTCCGGCGGCGATCCCCAGGGGGTCCCTGGTAAGAATATCACCCAGGAACTGAACAACGCAGCCGCGGAAACAAACCAGTGATTTTCACAGCGCAGTTCAATCGGCTTGACCAGTTCGCCACTGAGACTACCTGCTTATTATGATGGTAACTTACTAGCAATCCATATAAATCAGCAACATCGCCCCCCCCCCCCAACACCCGTGTGGGTTCCGGGGCCATACTAAGGGAAAAACAAGAATAGACCCACTGCCTACCCAAAAGCATGTCGTGAGAGTTGACTAATCGGGAGCTTCCTTCGAAGTCGGAGTGCATCTGCCTGAGAGGCAAGGAACCAACAGTCTGCATACAGATCTGTCAAACGGATGCACGGGCAACACTCAGGTTCTGAAACAGGACTGCAGTCCAGAACTGGACGAACAACCAGAACTTTCCACCGGAGTTTACAGCCGGTAAACGCGAAGAAGAAGAAAGAGGACCAACATCGGTTATAGTATATCTAATTTGTGCACATACATCTTTGTTAGTCGTTACCATGTGGGATGCAATTTTTCGTTATTTGAAGCCCCGACCTGGCTTTTGCCGGCTGGCCCTGAATATGGTCTAACGGCTGAAAGGGGTTTCTGGGACCTCTCTACGGGTGATTCTCATCCGCATTTTGGTACTTTGTGTCACCGAGTGTTTATCGCTTGTGTGATGTCCTGGTGGGGCACACACACACACACACACACAAAAAAAAAGAAATTAAAAGACGTACAGCTTTCCTCAAGACACCAATTCGCGGAAAGAAATAACAACAATCCATTGCGGACTTGGGACGCAACCCCTTGTCTGTCGCGTCATGAAATTTACCTTTGAAGTGACGCTTTGGTTAGCTGTAGACGGAAGGTAATGAATGGCGCCAGTTTCCCCCCAAGACCATCTGGTGCGAGTCATGCAGTCGGTGATGTTTCCCAACATCTAGACAAGTCAGGCAGTCGGCGATGTTTCCCAACATCTAGACAATCACCCCCCCCCCCCCCCCAAACAACCTCACACACCCCCCCCCCCCACACACACACACACACATTATTTTCTTGTGCTAAAAGTTTTGACTAGGATCTGAAAGTGAAGGAGATGTAGACTGCAACAAGCTGTGTGGGCGTGTATACACTTTCAATCAGAACTGCCGACACAATAAAAGCGGGTAGGGGTGGGGATGCCCATGCCAAATTTTGGAGCGGGCGAATGGTGGGAGGTGGGGGTGGTTTGGGCGGAGGGGGTGGGGGAGGGGTAAATGAATATAATTATAGAAATAATAATAGTTATAATAATGATAGTAGTTATAATAATAAAGTGAGTCAAGTAAAGATACCATTACACGGCTTGTGCGCATCAGGTATATGGGAAGAACTTCCCTATTTTTTAACAGATCAATCAGCACTAGGTGGGTTATGTGGTCAGCATTACACTGGCCGTCTTTACTTTCCCAGGACCTCCATCCTAGGTCTACCTGCGACGCCCCA
>CAJHNH020001540.1:12500-37500 GCA_905116865.2 Candidula unifasciata | reverse complement strand
GCCAACAAACAGTTTGGAGTAGGAAAAGTGTCACACAAATTCGCCAACCAACAGCTGTGTCAATTTTTTTTTTTTTTTTGCAGTTCGCGTATCGCTTCGGGTTCTTTATCATAATATTTAATTTTTAAAAGAGGAAAGGAGAGTTCACAATTTGAAAATGTAAAGTTCTGTTTAAAGTGTTTACGTTTTCACCGGTGTTTTGGTCCAGAAAAAGTTGAAATTTGTTGACTCTATTTTTTGTGGGACTACGGATCAGGATAGCAAGATTAAAGTATTCGCAAATCTGAGAGCTGTTTTTTTTTTTTTTTTTTCAAGTATTAGCTTGATTTGTGAACAATTTCTAGCAGTAATGTGATACTTACGATGATGCCATGTGTCGTGTTTTAAAAGTTATTATTATTTTTTTTTTTTTTTTTAGATTCTTCTAGTTTGTTTTCTTCTTCTTTTCTGTCTAAAATATGTATAGTTAGGTCTCACTGTCCCGATTCCAGCAAAATATAGTTGCTAGGGGATTCGTTCAGAAACAAAACAGTTATTGACATAAAATGCAAACATTTAGTCATTTCATTTTACTGGGCCGCAGTCCGGAATCCATCTTTTGTCAGTTTCCACTTTAATTTGTCAGTGGTAGTTTCCGCCATTAAAATATTAATATCTCGGCTTAGAATCGACTTACAGGCTTCAGTTTGTAATTTTAATCTCCATCTAGCTATGATGGTTTCGTAAGTAGAACCCCCTCCCCCCTTCCCAAAACAAAAACAAAAAAAAACTTCACTTGCCTCCCAATTTTAGAAAAGGGAAAGGGGTGGTAGAGGTTAAGCGGGGTGAGGGAGGGAGGGGGGGGGGAGGGGAGGGTGAAACTATATCAATAAATAAAGTAACGCTATAGTGTGCTATATTCATTGAATTGATTTTGTAGTTATTGTAGTTACTATAATAGTTATTGCGGTTATTGATGTAGTTGCTATATGAATAATTCAATCAGACCGTTACTGATACCATCGGAATTAGAACTCTTCGCTTACTGCTGAAGATGGGGCCGTAGCGCTTATGGGAGTGTCCAGAGTGCTATGATGTCGATTCTATAATAATTTTTGTTTTTTTATTGATGTCGCTGCTGCTACAAGCATTAGATATTGATGTAGTTGCTAAATTAAGTTTTGCGCTATTATCGATATAGTTGCTAAATTACATTGTGCGCTACTATCGATGAAGTTGATATACTAATTATTGCACAGTAAGTTATGAGTTGCTAATTACTTACTGTACTGTTACTTTTGCCTTTGCTATATTATTTATTAAGTGAATATATTAACTTTGTGCAGTTATTTATTGAGTGGTTACATTATGTATTGTGCAATTATATTTACTAAGTGCTTATATTAATTATTGTGCAATTCAAGCAGTAGCTACATTTATTACTGCACATTGATTTATCGAGCTGGTAAATTAGTTGTTGCATACTTAATGACACATGTGTTGACATAATTTGTCAAGTTGCCATGTTTATCAATTCAAGATTACCGTTGTAGTATTGTGTGGCCACACTTGCCAGCCGGCCCGAAGCTCTTGGGTTCAGTCCACAATGACATGGATTTTTTTTTTTTCAAAACCAGATCGAGCGAGCCTAAAACGGGTATTAAGTAATATCATGAGAAGTAAAAGAGGTGGGCATGATGTTGACCACAGCATCCACCCAGTTCTGACTGGTCTATAAAAAAACCTACCATTTATCGTATCTCAGGGAGTCGCCGTGGCTTAGCGGCTAGACGCTCGTCTGCGAATCGGAAGATCGTGAGTTTGCTCCCCGGCTGAGCCGGTTTTTCTTTCTTCAAAAATGACCTTGACTGCCTGGTCGACCCAGCCTTAAGTGGGTACCAGGTGCAGTTCTGTGAAGTAAAGGCGGCCGGCGTGATGTTAACCACATGACCCACCTTGTGCCGTTGGTATTTAGAGCTAGATCTATATTAGGGTAAAGTAAAGTGAAAGACACTTTTCCACACCTTTCAGGCGTACTTGGTATTTAGAGCTTGATCTATGTTTTATAGAGCGATTACGTCTGAAAGGTGTGGAAGAGGTTACTTTACTTGACTTTATCGTCTGCCCGATGCGGTACTGGCGTTAATAATGTATTAATTACATTTATTGATCTACACTACCTAAACAAAATGGGGAAGAAGAAGGAAAAACAAATATAAACGAAACCTACAGCTACTGAAAGGTACACAGTTTTGGCTTTCAAGATCTGGGTAAGGTAAGGAGTAAAATTATTTACAAGAATACCTTTGTGTTCAACAGTTCTTTTTCAACTGGGCCATCTATAGTGTTTAAGCGTACGCGTTTTTCTATTAATTAATAAAAACGTACCATGGGAATAACTTTGGGTTTTTTTTTAAACATTTTATTTTATTTTGTTTATTCTTACAGAATATACTAATTTGTAACAAAGTAGTGATGAAGTTGCTGTATAGAATGTTGCATATATGTTATATTAATTAGTACAGTTTTTGAATCGGCTGTTATATTAATGTTTATGGTTTCCAACTTTCTGGTGTAATAATTATTGTACAGCTATCAATATAGTTGCTAAATTAATTATGTTGTAGTTATTTATCAAGTTGTATATTAAACGTTCCGCAATAATTTAACATTTGCTATATACATTTTTCTACAGCTGTTGATAAATTTGGATGTTAATATATCATATAATCTAATTTCTATATTAGCTGTTGCACAGTAATTGGTTTAGTAATGATATTAAACTGGTGGAAGTGTGTTGTCGTAGTGGCAATAATACTTACTGTGCAGTTGTTTTTAATCTAGTTGTTATACTGCTTGTTGCACAGTTGTTGGCAAATGTTTAACCGCAATTATAGCACTATGTTTGGTGTTAGAATTATTATTGCACTATAATCGGCGAATGTACATCCTAAATTATAGCACAGCTTTATTATGTTATCAGACATCATAGATCATAGCACAGCTATTAATTTCATCATACACCATAAATTATAGCACATACAATAATGTCATCATACATCATAAATTATAGCACAGTGAATAATATCGTTGCGACATTAGTTATCCCACAGTTGTAGATGACTCAAGGTCCCATTTCCAAGATCGCTGGCATACCACTCTGAACAGTTATTTGTTTCTAGCTAGGACTTGCTGATACAAATTCCTCATTTCTGGACCGACTGTCTAAAGGTTTCGTCACCAAGTGACCGAGTTGAGTGCTTTTTGCAACAATGCAAGTTGTGGATTTCATGGGGATCGTTTTTTTTTTTTTTCTGTTGTGCCCTTGACGTGTATTGTGTGTTGGACTAACATGGCGGGTCATTTATGCAATTTTTCCGTTCAGTCTGTCATTACGTATTACAAACCTCAGAAGGAGACAGTCATTATTTATTGGTCATATTGTGAGAAGAAGGGAACTAGAACATGCTGTGACTAACATATTGTGAGAAGAAGGGAACTAGAACATGCTGTGACTAACATATTGTGAGAAGAAGGTAACTAGAACATGCTGTGACTAACATATTATGAGAAGAAGGTAACTAGAACATGCTGTGACTAACATATTATGAGAAGAAGGTAACTAGAACATGCTGTGACTAACATATTATGAGAAGGAGGGAACTAGAACATGCTGTGACTAACATATTATGAGAAGAAGGTAACTAGAACATGCTGTGACTAACATATTATGAGAAGAAGGTAACTAGAACATGCTGTGACTAACATATTGTGAGAAGAAGGTAACTAGAACATGCTGTGACTAACATATTGTGAGAAGAAGGTAACTAGAACATGCTGTGACTAACATATTGTGAGAAGAAGGTAACTAGAACATGCTGTGACTAACATATTGTGAGAAGAAGGTAACTAGAACATGCTGTGACTAACATATTATGAGAAGAAGGTAACTAGAAAAAGAGACAGAGGAAGACAGTGCGAGAACATTCTTGACAGCCATTTTTTATTTTTGGTTATGGTATATCCGTGGCTAAGGCGTTGCGAGTCCGACTCGAAATCCAACGTACCGAGATCGAAACCCACTGCGGGCTGCGTGGATTTTTATCGTGGTATGGGACGTCGCAGGTCGACCCAGCCTCAAATGGGTACCAGGATGGGCTGTCCTAGCAAAGTAAAGACAGCCGGCGTAATGCTGACCACATTACCCACCGAGTGCTGATGGTCTGTAAAAATATGGGACGCTCTTCCCATATGCCCGATACGCCTAAAGGCGTGGAAAGGGATCTTTACTTTACTTTACTTATAGAAATGTGTCATCACACGAAATAATACATGCTACTAAATAAAGATCGTAGATTGTGAAAAAGTAAGATCGCCCTTGCCAGTCGGTAAATGATGCTAGTGAGTTTGTCATTGCCAGCTAAAGTGTCGACGTTCATACCGATGTCAGCATCGCAAAGCGACAGCAGGCAAATCGTCTGCAGCTGAGCCGAACCCATTATGTCGGAATTATAAACTGCATTCACAACCTCGAAGACTCAAACCTGAGCACTCATTGTTATCATAATGTGCCTTAACAATAACCGTAGGTTGTCATGTTTCGCTATCTTACACGATCACCAAAATCACAGATCAGTTCAATGTTTTTGTCTCTCCCCATCCATCTGATAAGGCCATCTAGGTATTTATCTCTCTGCCTTCCTCTTGTTTTATTTCCACTAGTCTTGCCCGTTGTTCCCAAGTTCGCCAGTCCATTTGTTCTCATAATATGTGCAACAATAGTGCTGTCTATGTCTTATTGTTCTAATAAGTTTACGAAAAAGGGGTTGCATGGACTCGAGGCATGGTGTCCGCCTCGAGTGCTCGAGGTTCCGGGTTCAATACCCTGGTAGGGGCAAGGATTTTTTTACGTAGACTTGGACTCATAGTAATTCCCCCAGGTTTCTGGGTAGTGAAATCGGACGCCTGTGTGCAATAGTTGCGCACGTAAAAAATCCCTTCGCAGTTGGAAATCGAAAAGAGTAGCCTAACGGCGCTGCCCGGGCAAATTTTGGAGTTAAAAATCCACCCAAAGTATTCCAGAATCATCGTCGGTGCTAGGGAACCTGTACACTGTGCTGAGCTTCTTCGGACTCAGACTTGAGTTAGAGGAAGAACAGAGCACTTATGGGTTACTACCAGTGTGCCATGACGTTGGCCTGTTGTTCAAAACTCAAACCTCAAATCTGTCTTAATGAGGACTGCGTCGTTTGTTTTTCTATCCTTCCATGGCATTCTTTGCATTCTTCTCAGAAATCACATCTCTGCCACGAGCAAAATAACCAGAGCATTATAGATTTTCGCCTCCTTATGGGTTCGAATCTAAAGACCTTCGGTCGGCAGGCAGGCGTCTAGCCACAGGTCTACCGAGGCTCCCGTTATCTGACACTTGAAGTGTCTCACCCCTTTTGCAGGAAGAAAAAAATATAGACCAGCTATCCCTAACAAGTCGTAAACATTGATTAAATGAAGTGATACCTTCGAAGTTGGAGTTCAGCTGCCTAAGAGGTGAAGAACCAACAGTCTTCATGCAAACCAGATCTGTAAAGAGGATGTGAAGAAAAAAATGAAAGAAAGAAAGAAAGAAAACTCGAATTATGAAATAACACAAAAGAAAAGAAGTAGATAAACCACTAAAGCTGTCCCCCGGAATTTACAGCCGGTGAACACGAAGAAGAAGAAGAAGAAGAAGCAGAAAAAGAAGAAGAAGAAGAAGAAGCAGAAGAAGAAGAAGAAGAAGAAGAAGAAGAAGAAGAAGAAGAAGAAGAAGAAGAAGAAGAAGAAAAAGAAGAAGAAGAAGAAGAAGAAATATAAGCAGTAGCAGGAGTAGTAGCAACAGCAGCAGCAACAGTAGTAGTGGTGATGGTGGTGGTAGTGAGTTACTGCTGCAATACACAGACACAGGGTCAAGGAGTGCGTCGTCTTCTCATGCACATTTCTGCATGTCTAATGAGTACCTGATATAGCCTAATAAAGACGGGCAAGCAATGTGATTCCATTACCGGTCATTAAAACAAAACAATAGAAACCAAACAATAGAAAGTAAAACAAAAAACTTCAGGGTCTTTTTTCACGGCTTGAGATGCATCGGGTGCAGGGTTTTAGCCCGACCGGCTCCAGCTAACGGGTTGTACTGCTGACATCAACTGGTTGGGCTAACAAGACGTTAATGAAGCGGTTCTCAAACAAGAAACTGTTTTCAAAAGTGGCAAGGAAAGACTGAAATTTTAACTTTTAAGTATCTTCTACGTGCCTTCTTTAATAATTTCACAATTTTTAGCCGACTTTTCTTGATTCTTGCCGTTGCAGCCCGGCATATGCTCACGGCCCCATATGGTGACTCGGCACCGTTTGAGAACCTCTGCTTTAACGCATTGTTAGCCCAAACCGGTGACGTCAGCAGCACGGCCCGTCAGCGGGTGCCGATCGTGGTTCTAGCCTTATAGTCAAGCAGTACCTTTTTTTCAGACATCGATTTTTTTACAGGGCTACTGTAGTAGACCATTACCTCCACACGTTAAAAAAATCCTTTGGCAGTTGGAAATCGAAAGAGTAGCCTAACGGCGTAGCCCGGTCAAAATTTGGAGTTCAAAATCCAACCAAAATATTTCAGGATCCTCGCCGGTGCTACGGAGCCCGTGCACTACGCTGTGTTACTTCGGACTCATAAGTGAGTTAGAAGTAATACGGAACACTTATGGGTTACTACCCGTGTGCCATCATGTTGATCCGTTGTTCAAACCTCAAACCTTATGCTCCGTGTTAACCAATACTTGTTATTTTCGCAGAGAAGAGGCGACTGACCAGCGGAGCCGAGATTCTCAATTCTAAAGGGGAAATTATCGGAAAAGATAAAGGTAAGACCTTAGTGATGTGTTTCCCAAAACCCGTTGCCTCTCTTGTGGGTCCCACAAATACTGTCAAAGGACCCTATAAACGCCATGGTGCATCGGACATATGGTGCTAAACCCATAATTAAAAAGAACATTCGGGACTCAAAATCACCCCGACCGGCGATTTCAAACTCAAATTGTTGTGTGTCTACAGGCAAGCGACTAACCACTGCACTTTCGCACATGAGTCTAAGAGCTTAAGTTACACACACACACACACACACCACACACACACACACACACACACAGAGAGAGAGAGAGAGAGAGAGAGAGAGAGAGAGAGAGAGAGAGAGAAAGAGAGATAGATAGATAGAGAGAGAGAGAGATAAAAAGTAAGCCTAAATAATGATTTGAATCTGTGATATTTCAACTGGCAGGTGAGCGTGCTAACCACTGCACTATCGCACATGAGTCTAAGAGCTTAAGTTACACACACACACCACACACACACACACACAGAGAGAGAGAGAGAGAGAGAGAGAGAGAGAGAGAGAGAGAGAGAGAGAGAGAGAGAGAGAGAAAGAGATAGATACATAGAGAGAGAGAGAGATAAAAAGTAAGCCTAAAAAATGATTTGAATCTGTGATATTTCAACTGGCAGGTGAGCGTGCTAACCACTGCACTATCGCACATGAGTCTAAGAGCTTAAGTTACACACACACACCACACACACACACACACACAGAGAGAGAGAGAGAGAGAGAGAGAGAGAGAGAGAAATAGATAGAGAGAGAGAGAGAGAGAGATAAAAAGTAAGCCTAAATAATGATTTGAATCTGTGATATTTCAACTGGCAGGTGAGCGTGCTAACCACTGCACTATCGCACATGAGTCTAAGAGCTTAAGTTACACACACACACCACACACACACACACACACACAGAGAGAGAGAGAGAGAGAGAGAGAGAGAGAAATAGATAGAGAGAGAGAGAGATAAAAAGTAAGCCTAAATAATGATTTGAATCTGTGATATTTCAACTGGCAGGTGAGCGTGCTAACCACTCCTCCACCGTGGCTCTCTTCTATTTACAAGACCCGGTTTCAATTCCACCATACACACAGAAAAACTGAGATCCTTATTGTGCATGAAAGTACACATTTAGAGATGGTTTGAACTGAACAAAATGTAAATGTACTCACGAGCGAAGCTGCAGGAGATGCGGAAGCTGCTGCTCGTGAATCCCAGCCATCTAGTTTAGCCCCAATCCACGCCGCGTGAGCGGCGTGAGGGATACGCTTTGCGGTGGCGGTGGTCACCGGAAAACCGCAAATTAGGTCGCCGGAAGTGCGCAATGGACATGTGACAGAGGCTCTGTTAGGATGTTTTTGCGGCCGCCATCTTTTGTGCCCGTTATTCGGAGAATAACCTTATTAATGATAAAATTAATGATAAAATTAATAATAATACTAAAAAGAACCTTTTCACGGCTTTGGGGCACGATGCATGCAGTCCCAGATCTAATAATAAAAATAATTATTATTATTTTAACAACAACAACAACAAAATAATACTAACCAAATAAAGACAAAGGACAGAAATACCATACAGTTAAAATATCCCCACGAACTCATAGGTTTACAGTAGAGTTCCCCAGACTAGGGACTCCGGAAAGTATAGAAAAACAGGCGTCGCTAATCGATTGTGTATCGCAGACGCTAAGTGAGAAACCGTGTTCTTTGCCAGCTCAAGTTTGTGCACCCGTCTCCCCCTCCTGCGGCACCTCGTATCTCTGGGACTTTCAGCTGGCTTCTTCGGGGAATATCCAAAGTCTCTGTTTTTACTTAGCCACTCATTCCCAAAGCTGTTCTTTTCTCTAAGACCATTTTTTTTTTAAAATGAGAAAACTACTAAACAGAGTCTATTTTTTTTTTTTTCCCTGGCGGTTGTATCATTTGCACATCGTCACTTTGTTGATACAAATAAAGTGTTTGTTTCGTTTGAGTGTGCGTGTGCGTACATGGGCGTATGTTTTAATTATTTGTGTCGTTTGTATGTATGTGTTTCTTTAAATAAATCTTTATTCTGAGTGTGTGTATGTTTATTTAAATTAGAGCTGCTGTCGCTAATTCTTCTTCTTCTTCTTCTTCTTCTTCTTCTTCTTCTTCTTCTTCTTCTTCTTCTTCTTCTTCTTCTTCTTCTTCTTCTTCTTCTTCTTCTTCTTCCTTCTTCTTCTTCTTCTTCTTCTTCTTCTTCTTCTTCTTCTTCTTCTTCTTCTTCTTCTTCTTCTTCTTCTTCTTCTTCTTCTTCTTCTTCTTCTTCTTCTTCTTCTTCTTCTTCGTTTCCTCCTTCTCCTCCTCCCCGCCTCTTCATTCTCCTCTTCTCTCTCTATGTATGTGTGTGTGTTCGGGCTCGTACTTGTTAGTGTAAGTTTCTTGAGCTCATATACATATTTCCTTAGTGTGTGTGTGTGTGTGTGTGTGTGTGCGTACGTGCGAATGCTCTTTTTTTTTTAAATTCTGAGAGAATCAAAAGGATTAAACCTCTTCCCCCTTTCCTAAACGAAGCCTACATAAGTCATAAAACAGCTCAACTCCTTTAGGAACATCTTCATGATTTATGTGAAGTACCATCCTTAAGGCGAAGAATCTTTGGACCTATCAAAGATGCCAGAAGCGAAAAATGGACAAGGAGAAATGTTAACGAAATTCCAAATCTGTTGAAACCACCACCAATCACTGGATTCATACAGGCTTATCTGCTACAGCGGAGGAGCATATAAACAGAAAGGCAGATATAAAAGACAAAGACTGTATAGACAAAAGAGTTGAATGGAAGTAGATCACGAGGCAGACCAAGAAGACGATGGGTAGATATGTATATAAATGAATATATTGGCAGACCTACAACAATGCTGGGGCTGCTTTCAAAACGACTGTCAAAAGGATATAAGTTTATAATTTTTTTTTCGGAGTGGCGCTTATATCGTTTTCAAGATCAGCACAAAGTGGTCTGCTACCACATTTTCTGCAGCAAATGTCGAAACCTGGTATGTCAGAATCGTGCAACAACGTTGACACCCCATAAAGCCACAGACGCGTGAATTGTTACAGTGATAATATCTTTTGTGTCCATTATCTACGCCAGCAAAACACTGATAACGGAAAGCAGTCGAAGTTGCTAATTAAAGCTGACCCGTAAGTTCAGAGATGGCAGTGCACGATGAGAGGTGCATTATGGGAATTAAAATGCGTACAGTTCACTGGTTTGCACTCTATTCATTAATTAATCAAGAACTTACTTAGAGAGTAATTAATTATCGCAGATAACTCATTCACCTTGTACGCTGTCAGTGCATATGTTAACATTGTAAATGTAATTAGTACCATAATTGCAAAACTGGTGGGTTCGATTTTACCGCGAGTGCACATCTAGGTCAAGTGTCAGTAATCTGTTGTAGGTTTATCAAGTTAGGTTCATGGAAAGTTTTTAATGGCACGCCGTAATCTTGGAACTTAAGTCACCATACCTCGAGACCACGCAGCCCTGTAGGTCTCTTTAAGTTATCGTTTAATACATGTTTCATTGTTTCAAATATATTTTAGCGGTTGAAAGTTGTTTGCTTATTCTTTACAGGACCCCACCATGTTTTTTTTTTATTTAGCTGTGTGGTTTTTCTAGGCAAAATTTATGTTCAGTTATCATCATCAGCTATCATCATCATACTTCTGCCGTTATGTATTGTGGGAAGGACCAGTTTACGATCCGTTGCTTGATGGGCAGCGATGTCTACTGTCATTCCGATCGATCGAAGCTTTTTAATGTCATCAATCTATGAACTGCTAGGACGGCCTCTTGCTTTCACTTCAGATCATTTCACGTGTAGTTATTCTGGCTGTATTCTTACTAAATAACGAAACCATTTGACCTTCTGTTTCTCAATGAATTTGCAGCATAGTGTTGTTCCTACAGTCTATCTGATAATATCATTTTTAACTTTCTCTCGGTTGGTTAAGATGCGGCTTTTCTCTCAGCCAGGGGCTGTTGGGGTTGGTTCTGTAACGTACTGTAAAGGATACGCAACTAACCTTAACTGCGTCAAGAGGAACTTTCCTCTCTTCCCATGCTGTATTGAAAATTCTTGTTAGCTATTTGATGCCTGTTTGACCACAAGCTTGAATGGCTTCTGTAGTTCTTCCATCTTCTTCTTCTAAACCAGCTGTGGCGTAAAGTTTTTGTTCGGAACTGCCTCATGTACAACAGTTTTTTTTACAGATGTGAAACAGAATTGGGCTCATGTTGCAGTCACTGTGTGTAGTCGCACAAATGCTGGAGGTGGGTCTAACAGTTTTTTTCCCCACAATAGGGCCCCGGATGGGGGTTCTTCCACTAAACCAGGTTTGTAGGCTTCAAAACTGAGGTTAAACAGTTTGACTCATGTTGGTCACTGTGTGTAGGCACAAAACTGAGGTTAAACAGTTTGGCTCATGTTGGTCACTGTGTGTAGGCACAAAACTGAGGTTAAACAGTTTGGCTCATGTTGGTCACTGTGTGTAGGCACAAAACTGAGGTTAAACAGTTTGGCTCATGTTGGTCACTGTGTGTAGGCACAAAACTGAGGTTAAACAGTTTGGCTCATGTTGGTCACTGTGTGTAGGCACAAAACTGAGGTTAAACAGTTTGACTCATGTTGGTCACTGTTTTTAGGCACAAAACTGAGGTTAAACAGTTTGGCTCATGTTGGTCACTGTGTGTAGGCACAAAACTGAGGTTAAACAGTTTGACTCATGTTGGTCACTGTTTGTAGGCACAAAACTGAGGTTAAACAGTTTGACTCATGTTGGTCACTGTGTGTAGGCACAAAACTGATGTTATCTTCCTTGTTTCCAGGGCTGGGTAGCTCTTAAAAATATTCTGCCCATCTTGCTAGCTTTTGATGTGTATTAGATACAGGACTGCCTCTCTTGTTGTTTATAATGGTGGTTGGATTATAGCACTCATCTCTTGCTCTCATATTTTTAACCTCTTTATTAAATTCATAATATATACGTTGAGTAATAAATAAATAAAACACGTTTAGTAGTTTGCCATAAACGGTCAGCTCTCGGTACCAGTGTCGAAACCAACGCACGACAAATTGACTGTAGCTGGCATCGAATCCGGCCACCCGTTTTCCCTACAGTAGATGAAGAACTATAAGATTTGATTTGATTTGATTAAAGAACAGCACAGAACTAGAAGAAGCAATCAAGAAAGAAGAAGAAGCAGAAGAAAAAGGAGAAGAAAAAGAAGAAGAAGAAGAAGAAGAAGAAGAAGAAGAAGAAGAAGAAGAAGAAGAAGAAGAAGAAGAAGAAGAAGAAGAAGAAGAAGAAGAAGAAGAAGAAGAAGAAGAAGAAGAAGAAGAAGAAGAAGAAGAAGAAGAAGAAGAAGAAGAAGAAGAAGAAGAAAAACAACAACAACAACAAAAATTAAAAGAACAAGAAGAAGAAGCAGAAGAAGTAGGCGTAGGAAGAGAAGAAGGAGGCGATGCTCGTGAAGGGTGACGACAGGAAGTAGAGATAAACACACAGCCATACAACTTTTGGCTATCTAAAACACACCCTGAAACACTCACACACACACGCACGTAAGCGCGCTCACACACACACACAGACACAGCCTCCTCCCCCCCCCCCCCTCTCTCACTAACCCACTAACTGGCCTGAATATGCGAGCCAGTTGAAGTGACTCACGGTACATCACATGTTTAGTGCTACAAGGAGCACAACGACCTGACCCGGCAAAGCAGTGAACATAAATCATGATCAATAAAACAACAACAGACAGACAGGTGATGCCAAGGGGGAGGAGACTCGAGAAAAACAACAAGTGCATGGATGTAAGCATCAGGCAGTGACGGGCGAGTTATAGAAACATACACCTGCGGGGGACAACACATGTTAACTTGTGCGATTGGTGCTGGTGATGTGACCGGTGTGGCGTTTACACAACAGCAACGGCTTCACTGATTGGATAACTGTAAGTAACGTAAGCAAAAGGCAAAAATGCATATGATGACAGACTCGTATTTTTAAATATAGACTATATCGGTGAATGATGTAGTCGGTATCACACCGACCGCCTTTACTTCCAGGAAATTAACTTATACTAACTTATAATTACTTTAGGCTGAGTCGTCCTGGGAGCCAAAGTCAAATGTGAAATTAAATCCTCCTTGATGAGGATTCAAATGTAAAACCTTCGAGCCGACAGGCGAACGTCTAGTCGCTTTAAAATAAAATAGAAAAAAGTCCTTCCCTCTAGATTTCTATTCAAAACGATGAATATAACTAATTGTTGTTTCTTACCAACTTTTTCTCTTCCCTATAATTTTCTACTCCTTATAAAACAGTGATGAGATAGTAAGTTAGTCGTTACGGTTCCGACAGTACAGCAAACGAGTCTGGCCCATAATTGTTCGACCGCCTATGCCAGTGATTCCAGTCACAAACTGAGTCAGATACGCTGGATACTTCAAGTGAATCCCATAGCCATACAAAGTGTCCTCAGACTGCAAAACACACACGATTTGATCTGGCAAACCATAATGCTCATGTCTCCTTAAACACACTGCGGGACCAGGCGTCATCACTGAAAATCAGTTTCATTCGACGAGTAGCTGGGTGATGAGTAGATTAAAACTGTTTCTGATCATTCTCCACATGTCCTCAACCAAGTTGCAGCCACGGCCAGCAAATAAATAGTACTGATTCTCAGTGTTGAGAATCAGACAGCTACAAATCACCGAGACACCGTTCAACCGTATACAAGTAAAGTAAAGAAACCTTTTCCACACCTTCGGGCGCACTGGGCATATAAGGCTAGTCTTATATTTTATAGATCAACCGGCACTGGGTGGGTGATGTGGTCACCATCACGCCGAACGTCTTTACTTCCCGGGACTCTTTGAACAGAATAGGCGTCAAAGGGATACTTTTCCACGCCTTCAGGCGCACTGGGCATATAGGGTTAGTTCAAAATTTTAGTTGCGTATCCTTTACATAACTTTGCAGAACCAACCACAACGGTTTTTTTCAAAGCTGCTTTAGGCTTTCTAGGCAAATTTTACGTTCAGTAGTTTGCCATTGCTAAATCAACGGTCGGTATGTACCACTGTCGGAACCAACGCAAGCCGGTCTGCTGCCAAATCGCCTGCAGATTGGATCGAACCTGGCACCCTGGCATTACAAAGCACGTTCGCAACGCCAAAGCCACAGACGCCGATTATGGAGATGGACATACATTTTATAGACCAATCAGCATTTGGTGGGTGATGTGGTCAACATCACGTTGGTCGCCTTTACTTCCCATGACTTTTACTTACCTGGTACCAACTCAGTTCTGCATTGACCTGGGAGCCGACGTCATTTTTGACGAAATTCCGGCTACGTAAGGACTTGAGCCCGGTACCTCCAAATCGGCAAGCGAGCGGCTTGCCGTTACACCACGACGGTTCCCGTTTAGCCACATAGCAGCTGTATTAGGGCACCACAAAATGGCTACGGAGTAATCTGTTGTCCACTGTGGCTGGGTTTTGTCTGGCGGCAACTCTACAGCCGCCCCTACATTCACTTGGTATGTAAGCTAAAAGCTTTTTTTAAGACCGTGGGAATACTTAGTTAAATCGAATCAAATCGCAGACTTCACGTGCCTTCATACTTCTGTATGGGAGTCGCGTCAGTGAAAAATATCAACGCTTTTTGCCTTACGGCCTGTTGGAAGCGAGTTAGAATATAACATCAAGGTGAATTCTTATAACAGACCTAGGCTTTCAGAAAGCTACCGTAGTGTGGCGGCTAGACGCTATCTGCGGTCGTGAGTTCGAATAAAACGCAGCCGGACATTGGGTACCAGGTCGACCCAATCTTGATTGGGTACCAGGTAAAGTCCTAGGAATAAAGGCGGCCGGCATTATGTTGACTGCATCTCCCACTGAGTGACAATTGGTCTGTAAAATGTCGATCAATAACTGAAGGTGTGTAAAAGAATTCTTCACGTTTAACTGTGCTTTCAGGTCGTCCCAGTCTAACATATTAATATTAGTATATGTAGTGGAAGTAAAAGTGGTCGGTGCATGTTTAACATCAACCCCTTAGAGTGCCGACTGATTTTCTAAATGACGGGTCTAACGCCATATTTCTGATACGAGAATAGACCCACTGCCTACCCAGAAGCATGTCCTAAGACTCGACTAATTGTGAGCTTTCTTCGAAGTCGGAGTGCATATGCCTGAGAAGCAAAAAACCAGCAGTCTGAATACAATGATCTGCCAGATCTGTAAAACGGTTGCACACGCAACACACAGGTTCTGAATTTCAGAAATTGATGAACAAACAGAACTTTTCGCCAGAGTTTACAGCTGGTGAAGGGGAAGAAGAAGAAGACTTCAGTAATAGAAGACGAATGACTATAAACTAATGGCGCAAGATTTCAAATGATCATGTAATCGTTTTATCATCTGTCTTATGATTGTATACTCTGATTTCACCAGGAAAGCGAAACCTTTCAGTGTGCGTGGGTTGTGGCTCACAGATCAACGACCAGTACATCATGCAGGTGTCCCCCGACCTGTGCTGGCATGCCTCCTGCCTCAAGTGCGCCGACTGTGAGCAGTATTTGGACGAGTCGTGCACTTGTTTTGTGAGGGACGGGAAAACATACTGTAAACGAGATTACGTCAGGTGAGTGGTCATACAGCTGGTCTGAACTTATGAAGTAGTAATCATGGTAATCGTCACCACCACATCATCGTTATCATGATTATTATCGTCATCATCAGCATCAGTATCGTCAACATCAGTATCATCATCATCATTATTATCTTTATTATTGTCATCATGATTATCATCCACATTATCGGTATCATCTTCGTCATTATTATAGGCATCTTCATTATCATCAACATAATCGTCATCATTTTCATCGTAATCTCCATGTCGTCCCCATCATCGTCGTCATCATTATCATCTTCAGCATCGTCATCATCGAGCAGCTTTGGGGTGACCCGTCTGCCATGAAGATGGAATTGTCGATTACCTGATCTGTTAAGCAACTTTGATTAATGTAAGTGCAATAACGTTAGACGTGTTTAATAGCAGTTCACCAAAGTAATCCCAGTAATGAGTATCGGTCAAGAAAACTTACTGCGTTTAGCGATAAAAAGCCCTGACACGCGGACACCTGTGGTGGTAAGGAAACACATTAACTATTATACAGCTGGTCAGCCCCAAGAAGCTTTTCACAGGAGAATACAGCTGGTCAGCGCCAAGAAGCTTTTCACAGGAGAATACAGCTGATTGGCGCCAAGGAGTTTTCCACAGGAAAATACAGCTGGTCAGCGCTAAGAAACAGAGTAGCATACTTTAAGCGGAGACTCCACTCTATTAACTTCTAAGTCTAGAACAAAATCCGCAATTTCTTAGCCACGTGCTCCCTGTTTTTTTTTTTTTTTGAGAAGTATAGGAATTCAGTCTACTAGCCAGAGGTCACGTGGGAGTATGATTTCCTCCACTTCCTGTGTGAAAAGAAGAGTAAAGTTAGAAGATACTACCTCACAACAGGACTGGAACCGGATATTTATGTGAACAGCTAGTGCTACACCTTTGTATTACCACGACCCTTTTACAGGCTACAGAAAATACGATAAACGAATGCTACACCTTTGTATGACCATAACCTTCATTTAGTAAAGTAAAGGTCTCTTTTCCACGTCTTTAGGCTTACTGTGAATATAAGGTTAGATCTATATTTTTAAAGACCAATCGGTTCTTGGTGGGTGATGTGATCAGCATAACGCCGACCGCCTTTATTTCCCAGGACTGCACCTGGTACCCACTCAAGGCTGGGTCAACCTGGAAGTCAATTTAATTTTTGAAAAAAAATAAGTCCGGATTTGTCAGGACGCGAACCCACGACTTTCCCATCCGCAGGCGGGCGTCTATCCGCCAAAGCCACGGCGACAACCCTAATAAAGGCTACTGACAATACAATAAACGAATGCTACACCTTTGTATGACAACACCAATCATATAGTCTACCGAAAATACTATAAACGCAAAGAAGTGATCAATTTTGTTTCCAACTTTCTAATAAAAAAGAACTAAACCCCGTGTCACGCGTGAAGCGATGTTAGCAGTTGAAGCCTGAAGACTTGACTGACGGCAGCGATTGCTTCAAGCCCAATCACACGGTAGTGGCGATACTGTATCGTTTACCCAGCCTTTCTGTTTTTCTTTTTCTCGGTTCTTGTTATTTACTTCCAACCAATTACCTCAATTTCTGGATGGTTGATCAACATGTCAACGCCATGCCAAAACAGCCCCTCGACTTCCGCAGCATCGACAACTGTCACGTTTTCCGCCGCCGGCAGCAGTGCCATCGACAGTGGGATCTGTAGAATAGCGCTGGGACCTGTAGCAAAAACACCAGCATCTAGAGAGTAGAGGAACCTTGCTGGGGTCTGCTATTTTCATGACCTTGCTGTTGGAGACCTGAATCGGCCTAATTGAACGTAATCTTTTAAACCAGGATTTTGAGTTGAGATTTTCGAGTACTTAATGAGACACAGACAAAAATTGTGAGTGGGGTAGGTTTAAAAGCTTGAACGGGTTCACATAACAGACGTAGACGCAGAGGAACAACCACATACAATTATGGCGGGAAAACAGACTGCGTTAAGACTTCTTCTTCTTCTTCTTCTTCTTCTTCTTCTTCTTCTTCTTCTTCTTCTTCTTCTTCTTCTTCTTCTTCTTCTTCTTCTTCTTCTTCTTCTTCTTCTTCTTCTTCTTCTTCTTCTTCTTCTTCTTCTTCTTCTTCTTCTTCTTCTTCTTCTTCTTCTTCTTCTTCTTCTTCTTCTTCCTCTTTTTGACGTTTAGGAGTATTAAACTCTGAAGAAAAGTTATGGCGGTTCGCCAACTTCTGGACTTTAGTCTCGTTCCGGAACTTGAGTTTTGGGGGCACATCCATTTTACAGATCTTTCTTATTTGTAAGCAGTCTGTTGGTTGCTCGCCTGTCAGGCAGATGCACTCAGACTTCGAAGGAAACTCCCATAATTAGTCTACTTTAAGATATGCCTGAGGGGTGTGGGAGGGGGTCTGTTACTCCCACCCCCAAGGGGAACCCATAGCAAAACGTAGTGGCTAGAAACCCGCTTACTGGCCCAGTCCATGGTTTTGTGATTTAAATCGCATTGTCGCCCCCCCCCCTCCCCTACCCCACTACCACCTCTAAAATCGAATAGCTCCTAGGTCGGTCGAACCAATTTAAAATAAAGTAAGAGTCAATGAACTGGGATGTAAAGGAGGTCAGTGTTATGGTAGGAGTATGCAACCCAGATAACTGCTTTGAAAGCCTTGGCATAACAATAATAAGTTCAATTATTGTCCGTCTAACCTCACTTTCTTTCCAACGATTTTTTTTTTTTTTTTTTGGCCTTCTAACCTCACCTCTTCCCCAGTCTTTTTTTTAAAATATTTTTTTCGCTTTTCTCTCTCACCCTTCCTCCCTGAATTAATTCAAATGTTAACAGGAAAAATAAGAGCTGACATATCTCCCCTTTCCTCTCCAATTTTCTCCTAACGCCTAAATAAATTAACTATGAGGTCGAAATCCGTCTTAAGTTGCTGATTGCCAAGGTGGTCCTGTCTACGCCTAGATGCTTGGCCCAGCATGGCACGTAAGGCGAGATCTTTCATGTCTGTTTAATAGGCTTTGTAAAAGGGAAATCTCGCGAGATTGTTTTCCCCCGCCTTTTCTGTAACCATGGCTAAACTCCATGTTGTTGTTGTATCTTAAAATAGACGATTTGTGAATGGTAGCCACAACAATTTCCTGGCTATCTCTATTCAACAGCTCGGCTGTTGTTGTTTGCTGTCTGAAGTCAAGTCGATAGTGCTAAGGTGTTGTGAAACTAGATACTTGAATCTGGATGTGGAAAAAAACTGGCTTATAAACAATATTGTATGTGTAGGAAACTGAATAAATGGCAACATTCAAACGTCATTTAAAAAAAAAAAAAAAAAAAGTAGTAAATAGAAGTTTTCCTCGCGTTTACCGGCTGTAAACTCCGGCAAGTTCTGGTTGTTCGTCCACCTCTGGAATGAAGTCCTGTACCAGAACCTGAGAGTTCTGTATGCATCCGTTTGTCCAAGTCCAAGTCCTTTTGAGAAAAAAAAAAAAAAGAAAAGCTCGACCACGTTCAGACTGCTGCTAGCTAGCCTAGGCTGCTAGCAGTCTCCGCCTATATTTGTGGTCTGGGTTATTTGCGTCACTTTCGTGACTGAATACAAATGTTTGTGCCATTTCTGGGCTTGATGCTTCCACCCGAATCAAACCGCTCGTCCTGTTGTCACTGGTGCATGTCTTCCTTCTTCCTTCTTGGTGTTTCCTGTTTGTTCTTCTCCCTTTGATCTGGTTAGGCGTATCTCGCAGGAGAGCGAGCTTCCATACACAACGTCTTTTGGACCACCATTTATTGTTTTAAAATTTTGAGTATTTTAATTTTGCCAAAAATTACTGAAAACAGTTTTTGAATTTGAATAGTTCCGAAATGTGAAAATTGTCCGCGTGTGACCATAGTGGTCTTATAGTTGTCTTCCTGTAATATGAACGGGTTAGTCATGTAATTGATATGTGTGTGAGAGTTTATGTGGAGCCTTAAGCGGGTCCAGTCGTCATTTGTTATTATGTGATCGGGTTGTATTGTTAGCTAAGCTCCGGTGTACGTAAATACCATATAACCGGAGCATCCAGCTCACGCTTTGAGATCCAAATGTTCGGCGATGAGAATTGCTGTGGCATCTTGGGTAACGAACCCAGGTGCTCTCTGTGGGAGTGGATTGGGGGGTTAAACTCACAGTGCATCCGAAAGAGTTAGGGAACGGTGAGGGGAACGGGGGCGGGAGGCCATTCAGTCATTTCTCGTCGTTGCCGTCTTGCTGGATTCTAACGTGGCCTTTCGGCGGGACAATATACATCACGTTACCAACCTTTGCTATCATCCCAGTGATGGGGTGGTATTGGTGGTTATGCGTTCTAGTCCTGTCATTATCGAGTCACTTGTTTTCCCTATTTGCTGGCAGTCATATCTTGTTGTGAGTCCTGTCGGTCATGTGCATGTTGTATGCATGCTGTGGAATGGGATGGTTTTGTGTATGAATCCCCGGAGTATATGGACGCACCCAACTAGGTGTATGCGTACATGCCCTCGAGTACCCATACACGCAGACAACACTATTTGCACGTCCTTTCATACTTATCCTAGTATGCATACCTAATTGGCATAACGTACACATTCAAACTCTTTCATATGCGTCTACCAATGCCTGTACTTACATTACAGAAAAAAAAAAAAAAAAAAGGTACATCCACACCGTGGTGACATTCACTTTTCCATGTCTTGTGCGTTTTGTGTCGCTATGTCTGTAATTTCGTCTGGTCGTGTCACTTTTAAGTTATGACCCGTTACTGGAATGTGACCTGTCCGGTACTGTCTCATCATGTTCTGGTGGATGGTGTGTGTTGATGATGTTCTTGCTGCTTACACACTTTATTCCATTTGTTCTCATTAATTAACAGACATGCAGCAACACAATTTATGGGTTCTTTGAGTGCACTGTCATTCATACACACACAAATATATAAATATACATGCTCCCATATATATACACACATGCACACTCATACCCACATATACATGCATACAGTTGCATCCGTTTGACATATCTGACTATTTTGTATGCAATGTTGGTTCCTTACCTCCCAGGCAGATGCACGCTGACTTCAAAGGAAGCTCCCAATTAGTCGACTCTTACGACATGCTTTTGCGTAGGCAGTGGTTCTATTCTTGTTTTCATTATAATAGGGCCCCGGATCCCACACGGGGATAGATGGAAGTATAATTATTGCATACGGCGCTGTTCCTAACCGGTGTTTCGCATGCACTTCCCGGGAACTTCTCGGCTGCTCTAGAAATATATAAATATAAATGACCTACTGTAAAGAAGGTCATGACTGTATCCTACCATCATTCAGGAGACAGCAGTGGACCACTGTATCATGACCTACTGTAAAGAAGGTCATGACTGTATCCAATCATCATTCTGGAGACAGCAGTGGACCACTGTATCATGACCTACTGTAAAGAAGGTCATGACTGTATCCTACCATCATTCTGAAGACAGCAGTGGACCACTGTATAATGACCTACTGTAAAGAAGGTCATGACTGTATCCAACCATCATTCTGAAGACAGCAGTGGACCACTGTATCATGACCTACTGTAAAGAAGGTCATGACTGTATCCTACCATCATTCTGTAGATTGCACAGAATATGAGACAGAAAAAACGGCGGAAAAACTGGCGAGAGGCACAATCTTGCAGCTAATTGTGATTTATAAAGAAGAGTTTAGGGGTACACAAATGTTTAGAGAATCAGAAATGGAAGAAATTCGCCGCTTTAAGAAACCAACAGATCCCATGCAATTGTAAATTATAAAAACATAAGGACATGGGAAATCTAAGGTTACATGCTAAAATTTGTGTTGATCCATGCAAGAGTTTTCGAGATATTTGTTGAAGTGCATGAGTTTTGAAATGCATTTTAGCAGCGAAGCTATCAGTTGTATTTAGTTATTTTTGTAATCTGGTTTATTTGTTCTAAAAGTATTACATAACATAACCCTTGACCCATTAGATGTATTGATGGAGGCACTAGCACATAAAACCCGCCATCTTTCTCTGTCTTCTGCTTGATGAATAAGTAGGTGTATGATAACTTAGTCATGTCTATTTATTGATGTTTTCATTGCAGGTTCTTCTTTGCCCTTCTCTTCTTCGACTACCTCCTAGTGTTCCGTGAAGTACAGTCTTTGCATTATAATCATGTCTCACTACGTGTCTAAAAAAAAACTAGCTTGCGACGTTTCACAACTAAGAGTATTGGCTGAGACCCGAGAATTTGTGCCAGGTTTGGTGGCTTGTGTCCTCATGTCCCTAACCGGAGATATATGTTTACTCTTTCAGGCTCTTCGGGACAAAGTGCTCACGCTGTGCCCTGGGCTTCTGCCGAGAAGACGTCGTGATGCGGCCTACCAAGGCAACAGTCTATCACCTCAACTGCTTCCGGTGTATAGTCTGCAGCAAGCCTCTTGTCACGGGCGACGAGTTCGCTATCAGGGAGGACGGCCTCTTCTGTCGAGCCGACCATGACGGTTTAGAAGATCGTTCAGTGACCACGTCGCCCTGTCAGGATGTGGGCAGTCCCGGCAGTGCCTACGGGGGAAGCAACAAAAGTCTGACGTGTAGTAATAACAATAATCATAACAGCATCAACAATAACCAGCAGAACATTAGTAACAACAATAGTAGTAACAGTAATACCCCCAGTACCGTTGGAAAGGATTCGGATAACCGAAAATCAGGTAAGTTACAGCTGTTGAATGTATTTTTATATGTGCATGTTCTCTATTGGACACCCACACAGAGAAAGCAGAAAGGTGCTGATACCTGGAGGCTCAGCAAATTTGACACAACCTTCCCCCTTTTATAACAAAAATGTTCATTGGGAGGTGAGGGTCCCCCATAATTTGTAGAGGTTTCTGGGGCCTTCTCGTCTAGAAATTCTGCAAACGTGATAAGTGATGGCCATTCACTTGTTTGCCTCACATTACTATCATAAGTCTTCACAGAGAGAAAATGGGACGGATCTCAAACGATGTCAACAAGAAAACTGCTGATTAATATGTATATACAACCGGCACTCATAGAAAGAAGTAGACAGATAGAAGAACACACTAGACAACATACAAATCGAAAGGTATAGTTACGGTGCGGGAATCGAACCTCGTTCTTAGTACACTTGTCTCCATAGCTCTATGCTATCAGTGTCAAACACGGACGTCTTCAGAAGACAGTAGGAAAGCAGTACGACAGAAAAGAACTGTTTGCGCACTATGAGGTGCAACGAGAAAAGCGACTTAGGAACGATGATGTCAGGAGGAGAGTCGGCACAGAACCAATACTGATTATTATAGATACACAACAAATCAAATGGTTTGGCCATGTAACAAGATTGGCATCGGACAAGGCACCACAGGAAGCAATGTTATACAGATACAGAGGTCGAGCAAACAGAATATGGACCGCAGAAATATCAGCGATATTGAAAGAGTACTTTCTACGAAAGAACAGAAGGACATGTTCCAAAGATCTTTTCCTTGTCATGACGCTATGAGGCATTCCAGAAGTAGAGAAAAGTAGAATACGGGGACTAAAATCATCTGCCTATCTGTCTGTCCATCTGCCCCCTCTAAATACCCCACACCCCATACCCTTTCCACCTTTTCACCTAAGTCAAGAGGTTCCAGAACACAAACAGATTAACTTCATATGAATTTCTTTATGCGATTGCATCACGTGACTGGTGTTTCTCTACGGGCATTGACTCTTAAACTTCCGAAAGCCGCGACCTTTCAATACAGTACCCTCATGTTGTGGCGACCCTTTAATACAGTACCCTCATGTTGTGGCGACCCTTTAATACTGTACCCTCATGTTGTGGCGACCCTTTAGTACAGTACCCTCATGTTGTGGCGACCCTTTAGTACAGTACCCTCATATTGTGGCGACCCTTTAACACAGTACCCTCATGTTGTGGCGACCCTTTAATACAGTACCCTCATGTTGTGGCGACAATTTAATACAGTACCCTTATGTTGTGGCGACCCTTTAATACAGTACCCTCATGTTGTGGCGACCCTTTAATACAGTACCCTCATGTTGTGGCGACCTTTTACTACAGTACCCTCATGTTGTGGCGACCCTTTAATACAGTACCCTTATGTTGTGGCGAGCCTTTAATACAGTACCCTCATGTTGTGACGATCCTTTAATACAGTACCCTTATGTTGTGGCGAGCCTTTAATACAGTACCCTCATGTTGTGGCGACCCTTTAATACAGTACCCTCATGTTGTGGCGACCTTTTAATACAGTACCCTCATGTTGTGGCGACCCTTTAATACAATACCCTCATGTGGTGGCGACCCTTTAAACCAGTACCCTCATGTTGTGGCGACCCTTTAATACATTACCCTTATGTTGTGGCGATCCTTTAATACAGTACCCTCATTTTGTGGCGACCCTTTCGTACAGTACCCTCATGTTGTGGCGACCCTTTAATACAGTACCCTCATGTGGTGGCGACCCTTTAATACAGTACCCTCATGTGGTGGCGACCCTTTAATACAGTACTCTCATGTTGTGGCGACCCTTTAATACAATACCCTCATGTTGTGGCGACTCTTTAATACAGTACCCTCATGTTGTGGCGACTCTTTAATACAGTACCCTCATGTTGTGGTGATTCTTTAATACAGTACCCTCATGTTGTGGCGACCCTTTAATACAGTACCCTCATGTTGTGGCGATCCTTTAACACAGTACCCTCATGTTGTGGCGACCCTTTAGTACAGTACCCTCATGTTGTGGCGACCCTTTAATACAGTACCCTCATGTTGTGGCGACCCTTTAGTACAGTACCCTCAAGTTGTGGCGACCCTTTAATACAGTACCCTCATGTTGTGGCGACCCTTTAATACAGTACCCTCATGTTGTGGCGACCCTTTAGTACAGTACCCTCATGTTGTGGCGACCCTTTAGTACAGTACCCTCATGTTGTGGCGACCCTTTAGTACAGTACCCTCATGTAGTGGCGACCCTTCAGTACAGCACCCTCATGCTGTGGCGACCCTTTAATACAGTACCCTCATGTTCTGGCGACCCTTTATAACATTACCGTCATGTTGTGGCGACCCCTAGACAATTATTTTCCTTTATAACATCAATGTATATGTGTTTTCCGATGGTCTTAGGCGACCCATGTGAAAGGGTCTTTCCACCTAAAAAAGTGCTGTGACTCTCAGGCAGAGAACTGCTGCTCTATAGGGTTGCCAGTTATTTTATCTGAAATGGGGGGGGGGGGTGGGGGGGGGAGGGGGGTGAGTGGTCTCGTGGCATAGTGTCTGTCTCAAGTGCTAGAGGTTCCGGGTTCAATCTCACGTAAAGGCTGTGATTTTTGACGTTGACTTGAACTTGTAGTAATTCCTTCTTTGT
>CAJHNH020001540.1:0-7500 GCA_905116865.2 Candidula unifasciata | reverse complement strand
CTAGCTCACTATACACACACACGCGCGCACACACACGCGCGCGCGTATACACCGAAATCTATCTTACCACACATACATACATCTTGATCCAACACCACGAGACACACATACACCGCATCTAGCACACATACACACACCACTAGACGACAAAGCCTGCAATGTTTAAGTTCACGTGTATTCGAAGTTCTCCCTTACGGACAGGAATATGATTTAAATAATTAACAAACAATCTGTCACGTATTTACTGCATGTCGTGTAGGAATAAATAATCGAATTCACTCCCAAGCCTTTATTTCTCCCTTGCAGTCTATTAATTCTGCTTCATTGTTTTTTCCCGTCACAGTTCACTATTATTCCACCCTTTTGGCTCCCTATCTGTTTTTCAGCAATATTTTTTGTGGCTTCGTTATGTTTTGTTTTCGGATATTTTAATTCGGTCGTTGTGGCAGTACCGCCTTCGCCAGAGTTTTGTTATTCCCCTGCGGGTGGGTCGTTGCTGGGGAGAGGAAGACAAAATAGTCCATCATGCAGTTAGATTCCACAGTGGAAAGCGCCAAATTTAATTAACTTTACGGCTTCCTTGAGCCAACCCGGCAACTAGTGAAACGGAACGTTAAATAAAAAAGTCATAAAACATGGAACTATACACAATTCACGGAATTGTCAGGGAACGTACAAGTCTGGCGCCTGTGTTCAATATAAATCATTGTGCAATATGTTCAGATTAGCTAATTAGTCCCTTTGCCAGACTGATCAAATTTTGGCCGAAGAAATATGACGGCGATTGGGGAATAAATGTTTATTTAACTGTGTTTAGCATACATCGATGGTCGAATTAGGATACCCAGAAATGACGGTTTCTTTGAACGACAGAGACAAGAACACACTAAATATTATTTAGTTTAAAAACCACTTACAAGGGTTAGCAATTATACTTACATGCATATCTGTCTGTCGGTGTGGTTGTTTGACCTTTGTATGTTTAGCGGACAGACATCAGAAGGAGACACAAAAGGAACGTGACCTAGACGTGATCAGCCACGGAAAAGAATGGACGAATACACCAGTAGACATGCATGGCATCTCTAAGGATGTCATCACACTCTGAAGGTACTGCTAGGATAAAACTCCTGCGGCCGTAGACACAGAAGTAAGGGAACTGATAGATCAGCATTCAGACCCAGAAGATATCCTCATCTACACAGATGGATCCTTGAAGCGCGGATCAAGGTCAGCATGGGCATACACAGCGCAAAGAAGGGGGAAACAATATAGGAGGACAGCGGCGCTTACCAGACAAGCATGACCATGGAAATAGCTGCTGCTTCTAGAGCTTTTGCATGGGTATCTGAGCAAACCGCCACACAGGCAGTTATTATGTCAGACTCAATGAATATGCTTCAGAAGATAGCAACATTGGGTATGCACTCTGAATGGGTACAAAGCATTCGAAAATCGAACTTGACCTCCGTAACCTGGACCTACACACCTGGTCATGCGGGCGTAAAGGGAAATGAGCTAGCGGACCAACTGGCAAGCGCTGCACTAAGAATTGCGGGAAAAAGCATTGACAGAGCAGATATCATCAACGCTGTGCGGACTGGGCTAGTGGATAATGAGGAATCCCTGACAGTGGCACGATTGCGTGACATGGAAGTAAAGCATGGTGAAGCACGTCTAAGCCGTCTTCGGGGCCGAGATAGGAGACAATATAACCAGCTTCTCATGGGAACAATTAGTAGAAGTAGTTTGGAGTAGCTGCTGCATCGGAGGACTGAGCACGCATGAGAATGCCCAATGTGCAGTGACGTCGATTGTGATAACAGACTATAACATAACATCTTGTAGGGAGTTGGCAGTCCGAATCCCAAGTTTAAGGTGTCTCCTTCTTGCCAAAGAACTGCATGGCTGTTAGGTGAACAGCCGTCGTTAACGAAGACAGTCAGGTCATTTGTTGGGGCGACGCTTGCTGGTGGATATAATGTCCTAAGTCCCTTCCCCGGCTAATAGTGAGAGTACTTCTGGGGTGACCGTTTATAAACCCTCACATGATGCTTAAGGTCAAAATAGACGCTGGTCACTTCTTTTAGCCGTAGCAAATTTGTTTGCTTTTGCCAGACGGTGGCCGTTGCATTTATGCTCCATTTGTAGACTGGAAGGATATAGTTTAGTTACTCAGCTTCTGAGGTGAGTGCATGGCGTGGCACTGTGAACTGCGGATTTTATTTGAAATGTGATAAACATTTTGCGTCTTTTTCGTTGGCACAGGAGCGGAGCGACTATGTGGTGACCGGTTTGCTATGAAGCTGAAACTAATATTACCAGATTACCAAATGTTAATCCTGCAGACTGTATTTACTGAGGGGACATGCTACCTATTTACCAACTAGCTCACCTCCCAGCCCCAAGCTTGGGTTCTAATCCTCTTCGTTGTGGATTTTCCTTACAAAATTAATCTTAGCACCAGCTATTGTCCTAGGAAGTAAAGGCGGTTGGCAGGATGTTAACCACACCACCCAATGAGTGCAGATTGGTTTATAAAAAAAAATATGAGTCTAATATCAAATGTGCCACTGACATATAAAGTGTCCTTTACTTATGTCAGTCGACGCCTGTGCCTTAGAGGTTGCGAAAGCTTTGGTAATGCCGGACAGCTGGGTTCGATCGCAGCTGCAGGCGATTTGGCAGCAGACCGCCTTGAGTTGCTTTTGACAGTGGTATCAAGAGTCGAACCTTCAGTAGGCATTGACAAACATTTAAATGCAGCTAACTTTTTTTATCTGCCTATGACAACTAGGCTAGGTGAAAATATTCGCGCATGTGGTGACGTGACATAAACACCTTAGGAGTACCTTCTTCTTCTGCGTCTTTTCTTCCACCTTTTACCTCATGGAAGTGTCGGGGGGAGATGTAATGTTCGTTGATGAGCTCTGCCAAGAGCACTATTAGGACTGATGCTCATTTCTGTAAGGCTGTTCTTAATGCCATCACTCCATATTTTCCGAGGTCTTCCACTCGCTCTATACCCGTTGTAACGTTTTAGTGTGGCTCGCTGTGGCAGATAGTACCAGGGCATTCTTGTTAGGTGTCTAAACTACTTAATTTGTTGTTTTTTGATGACCTGTAAGACTGCTTTATTCCTAGCATTCGTTTGATTTCATGATTTCGTATTCTGTCTTTCCTTGAAACTCCTGCAGCTCTTTTAAGGCATTTCATCTCTGTTGTCACAATTTTACTTAATTGGAGGATGTAAGTGTCCACGTTTGGCATTGATAGCATAAGGAGTACCACGGTAAATAAATAAGTTAAGTTAGTTGCGTATCCTTTACATGACGTTTCAAAACCAACTCCAGCATTTTTATGGTTTTGCTAGGCAAATTTACGTCCAGTAGTTTGCCATTAGGATTGAACAGTCTTAAAAGTCTATGGTTAGGCACCGGCAAGGAGATCAGAATTAGAATTTTGAGAGCATGCATCTTACCTGTGGCAACATACGGATGTGAGTCGTGAACAATCTCTCAGTCCTCAAGAAAGAGAATAGGGGCTTTTGAGCTGAAATTCTATAGAAAGATTCTCAAAATATCTTGGACAAAGAAGATGGGAAATATTGACATCTTGAAAGATCCGAACATCAAGGAAGATTGGCTAATAAACAGCATCATATCTCGGAAGCTGAAATATTTTGGTCATATCAAGCGCCACGACGGATTGGAAAAAAATTATAGCAGAAGGCATGGTACCAGGAAGGAGGGGCAGGGGTCGACCGACACAAAGATGGGCACAGGATATAAATGATTCCTTGAGTATGAAAGTACATGAGATGGGAGAACTGGCGAGAGACCGAGTTTCTTTCAGGCAGGCTGTGATGACAGCGATTATCTGCAAAAGACCTGCCACATGATGATGATGAGTTTGCTATTGAACCTGGACGGTCGGCTTTTCAATACAACTGTTGAAATCAAAGTAAGGCGCAAGGCCCGCAGCTGGGATCGAACCCGGTACCTGAAATTACGAAGCGCGTTTGCAACGCCTAAGCCGGTAAACAAATGCCTGCGGAAAATGATGAACATAAAATGAGATGAACTGAAGATCAGTGGAGAAAAAAGAGAAATGTCTGGGCAACCACTAATATCAGCAGGTATCAGACAGACACAATGGCCTCATTCAGGGAAAAGAAGAACAGTCACCAAACAGGTACTGAAATGGGAAACAGAGGGACTGAGGAAACGTCCAAAAGAAACCCGAAAGCGAAGGATGTTTAGACAAGCAACATGTGCTGGACTGGATTCAATCCATGATATGCAATTGATTGAACTCGATCAAAAGGTAAGAAGGAATAGACTGTGCCTTATATGGCAAATAAGGCCACAACAGGGCAAGGAATAAATAAACGAATTAATGAAAAACTGAGAAATTCGTTAGTTCTAACCATTTGCCCTCTCTAAACTACAGAATGCATGTTTACCTTTTTTTTCTTTGTGTAGCAAATTCTTACATGGTAACAGTCCATGAGGTTTGAGGTTTGAACAACAGATCAACAACATGGCACACGGGTAGTAGCCCGTAAGTTTTCCGTTCTATTGTATAATGAGAACTGAGTTTCAAACAACGGATCACCATCATGGCACACGAGTAGTAACTGATAAGTTCTCCATTTTTCTTCTATCTCAAAGTCTGAGTCAGAAGAAGCTCAGCACAGTGCACGAGCTATGTAGCACCGGCGAGGATCCTGAAATACTTTGGTTAGATTTCTACTACAAATGTTGCCTGGGCAGCGCCGTTAGGATACTCTTTTCGATTTCCAACTGCTCAGTTTTTTTTTTTTTTTTTTTTTACGTTCGCAACAATGCACACGAGAGTTTGATCTCACTATCCAGAGACCAGGGGGAATTACTAGAAGTCCAAGTTCACGTGTGAAAAAATCACAGCCCTTACCGGGGATTGAACCCGGAACCTCTAGCCGTCGAGGCGGACACCATGACTCGAGATCACGAAGCTCCATTGGTAACAGTATAAAGCTGTCTAAAAGCGAGAAGATCGTCTTCATGTCACTTCCCTTAGCCGCACAGGACTGCAGGTTTCATCTAGGTTGTGTAGCTGTTACGGGTGCCCTTATTAGAACTTCTTTAGAGGTTGTACATGGCATCTGTGATCTTCCTTATTAGTTTGCTGTGCATAGTAAGATGGTATGGTAAATATTAAGTAGCATCCCGGCGGGGACAAAGTAATCGATCGATCGATTGATCGACTTCACTGTTCGGGATTTATCCCACATAGTCTGGTCTCCGCCAAAGTGTTGCACAAAATACTAACAATGTAGCCCCAACAACGACCCCTGGGGTTATTGGAACGCCTGCACTTGAGAGTGAATTCGACCCCACAACTTTCGTAGCACGAGACAACAGCTCAACCCCTTCGCCACGCCCCGAAGACCCGCTAGAACTGTTCTGTTATCTAGTGAGCTTGAGAGTGGACATAGGGTTATGGGCCTAACTCTATGGGTTGCGGTGCCAATGAGGGAGGGGGAAGGAAGAAAATAGATCAACTGTATCCTGACAAACTCGTCTTAAAAGGGTACTTATAAAGTTTTTCTTTCAAATCGAAGTTTATCTGCCTAAAAGTCGAGGAACCAACAGGCTGACTACTAATAAGCCAGACCTGGATATACACACAAGTCTCAACTTCTAGAACAAGACTAAAGTCCAGAAGAGGACGAACCACCAGGAATTTCCGTTCGGAGTTTACAGCTGGTGAACGCCCAGCCAGTGAACGCTAAGAAGAAAAAATATAACTGAACGGTGACGGAAGAGGGCCAGACGTGTTGGACTGGATTTCATCTATGATAATATTGAAACAATGACACAGGATAAAACGGAATGGGTGTGGCTCCATGGCTTATAGGTTAGTGAATGCGGTTGACAATGTTATGATCCTCGAGTACTAGGGTTCCTTGTCAGCAGTGAACGGTTATATAAAAAAAAAAAAAATGCTGTCGTGGTTTCAGAAAATTGGTACGAGAGTCGCACCGTGGAGAAGATTGAGGCCCTTCAGGTAATACTAGAAAAGACAACAGTGGTAAACTGCAGCTTGACTTATTGTGGAGACGACAAAGAAGGGGAAAAAACGAATCGGACGAAACACTGCGAACCTTGTTGTGATGTATACCGGCATAATGTTGATAATGGTGATTGTTGTCTGATGCCACAATAAGGACAATGAATGTAAATGTCTATGTTAAACTGCATACATCCTACACACACCATACATACATCGTACATACATCCTACACATAATCATACGTACGTCATACATATATGATACATACATCACAAATACATCCTACATATATCCTACATATGCCCTACACATATCATACAAACAGTCATACACACATCATACATACATCATAAATATATTACGCCGTTAGACGTCTGATAGACTCACAGGCTACTACGTCTCCATTCCCTTCTTTCTTGAGCAACCCTTTGGATATCATGGCTGCAATCCTGACCACACCTTTCGACTTAGGATTTTTCCCGGACGTCCTCGTTTCCTTTAGTCAATTTGTTTCTTATTTCAGTGCTCGGTTTAGTGATTCTGTGTATGCTTCTCCCCATCATGTACCAAGTATATTACCTTCTTTGTATATGGCATTTGAGGCATTTCTCATATTTCTTTGTCTGTCTTCTTCTCTGAGTTCACCAGCTGTATATTCTGGTGAAAAGTTCTGGTTGTTCGTCCACTGCCGGACTGCAGTCCTATTCCAGAACCTGAATGTTGCGTGTGCATTCGTTTGACAGATCTGACGTATTTATGTGCATATTATTGGTTCTTTGTCTCTCACGCAAATGCACTCCGACTTCGAAGGAAGTTCCCAATTAGTCGACTCTTACGACATGCTTTTGGGTAGGCAGTGGGTCTATTCTTGTCTTAAGTATAATAGCCCCCCAGAAACCTATACGGAGGTTTACATGTCTGAACTTCACCCCATTTACCATTGACATTAGGAGCAATATTCTTGTCCACACAAAAGCAAGAAAGTCATTTGCTAAGATTTTTTAAATCTTTCATTGCAGGTCGAGGAGACAAATCTTCTAGAGGAAGCCACAAATCAGATCACAAAACCACTCGGGTTCGAACTGTCCTCAATGAAAAACAGCTGCACACTTTACGCACCTGCTACAACGCCAACCCCAGACCAGACGCCCTAATGAAGGAACAACTGACAGAAATGACCGGACTTAGTCCCCGGGTCATCCGGGTTTGGTTCCAGAATAAAAGATGCAAGGATAAAAAAAGATCGATACTCATGAAACAGATACAGCAGCAGCAAGAGAAGGTCAGTAAGTTTTGTAGAACACGATTAAATAATAATTATAAAAAATCTCATCCACACACAATATGTCTGCCTGCATGTCTGTCTGTCTGTCTGTCTGTCTGTCTGCACGCACGCACGCGCGTGCCAGAGTGCGTGTGTGTGTGTGCGTACGTGCGTGCGTG
>CAJHNH020001539.1:132500-161378 GCA_905116865.2 Candidula unifasciata | reverse complement strand
TCCTTCACAACGTTAAAGCCGTAAGAGGTGTGTTTATGTCGTACCATCCCACTGTAACACTGGACTCATCATCATAAAGTGCTTTGCCATCTGGTGTTGGCGTCCATTCATCTCCACAAATCTGACAACCACATTTCAATTGCCTCCAACTGTTCCTAATTGGCCCAGGCTCTAAAAGATTGACACATCTATTAGTAATATCTAACGATCTATTCTCAGTCTCTTAGTCGACTTCTGTGTTCCTCTCTCTGTCGGTCAGCTCGTCTGTTTGTGTAGATATCTGGCTGCTTATCTACTTAAACCGTTTTTCTGTCTACATGTTTTTTAGTTGTCTGCTTTTCCATCCCCTTGACATTTTTCCCGAAGATGTCGTATCAGATACGACAGCGACACATCTGGAAACTGTCAGTGCTAGATTCCATCGGCCTATTTGTTTTATTGGGCATCATACAGGCGATTATTTCACTTTGTCCTCACTTGATCTGTTCCAGAGTGAAATATTACCCAATCTATGTCGATATGTCCAGCGGTTCTGAAAAGGGTGAAATCTTGTCTGCATAATTTGTTTTGAAAAACTCAACCACACATATGAGATTCTCTTGGATACCCATATCAGATGGTAAGTGCAGGACTAGTCACGTCAGCATTACACTGGTTGTAAGCATCAACCTTCCGATCATCATACTCCAGTTTTTCACTACTTGCCCCAAACACTGCAGACTGTTCTCTACATGTGTATAGATAACTTATTGTACCCGACTACTTCCATCAACCACGAACTGCATTTCTGGTGGCCACTGTTGGCGTTGGCACCTCTCGCAACTGCAATATGCATTTATTGCGTGTGCATATTTCTGGATTGTTCTGAGACTTATTGTTTCTTCACCAGTTTTTCGTTTGAGACAATGAGGGACATTCCATTTGATTTGCACTTGCACAGAAAACGGAACAAGTCTGAGGGAACCTGATTACAGTGGAGCTGAAACCTAGATTAAGACTAGATTAAGTCTTTAAGGTATTTTAAACAATGGTGGTCTAACAGCTAGCGCAGTCTTCAAAGCAAGTGAGCCCGGCAGTCCATTGGCTGGACTCTGTTGGCCTAAAGGTCTTGGGTTCCAATCCATAACAAGCGGAATTGTTATAACTGACCTTTGCTCACAGGTCAACCCAGCCGAAACGAATACCAGGGAAGGCTGCCCTGGAAAGTAAAGCGGTCAGTGTGTTCATGGACACGTCATCAGTGGACGCCGATATGTCTTTAACTCTTTGAGTCCGGAACAACGTACAGTTTGTGATTAACATTTTTATTAAACCCACTTGACATCTAATATGTTCTCGTAATTATTATATTTGGTCGGTGCACACACACACACACACACACACACACACACAATATGCCTTCTTTAGAATGTAGCTTCTTTGAAACTAATACACTTATGTTTGGCGTATAGGTTTAATTTTGCGCAAGGGCATCTTCAGCAAAACTGCTTCAGCATTCACGTAGCATGATATACCCGAAACACTGCCTGCATACAGAAGGTATTTTACTTTCCTTCTTATTATTAAGGGGCCTTTTTAGAATTTCAATGACAAGACATCAACATGGCTGCTTCAGATACGACAGTTAAGTGATTTTTGTGTATTTGTCTGGTTTTGTTTGATTTATGTATTGAGCTGATGAAGGTTCTGTTACCGCAACGTTTTCTTTCTGATTGTGTTAGTCCTATTATGAAGCTCGCTGATCTACTTTTTGTTGGGTTCTATATCTTTCCATAGCCCTTTTAGAGCACCCTTAACAGATTGATCAGATGGATGTGCATGAACAGAAAGGGTTTTGAATACCAGCATTAGAAAGAAAGTTAGTATAAGACCATGTCTGGGTTAAACTGACAAAGAATGAATGGTCCGGTAATTTATTGAGAATGCAGTCAGACAATGCTACATAGGATACCTTCTACAGCAGAACATCTAGGAGAAAGGTGAGGGGAAGACCAAGGAAAAATGTAGGTCCATGATATAACTGGTACCCGCAGACACACATACAAATAAACAAACCCACCATCAGCGCTAACAATAAGTGTAAGATAAATACAAAAAACCACGACACTGGGCTACATCCTGGCATCAGTATGACAACAAACCACGACACTGGGCTACAACCTGGCATCAGTATGACAACAAACCACGACACTGGGCTACAACCTGGCATCTGTATGACAACAAACCACGACACTGGGCTACATCCTGGCATCAGTATGACAACAAACCACGACACTGGGCTACATCCTGGCATCAGTATGACAACAAACCACGACACTGGCTACATCCTGCATCAGTATGACAACAAAACCACGACACTGGGCTACAACCTGGTATCAGTATGACACAAACCACGACACTGGGCTAAACACCTGGCATCAGTATGACAACAAACCACGACACTGGGCTACATCCTGGCATCAGTATGACAACAAACCACGACACTGGGCTACAACCTGGTATCAGTATGACAACAAACCACGACACTGGGCTACATCCTGGCATCAGTATGACAACAAACCACGACACTGGGCTACATCCTGGCATCAGTATGACAACAAACCACGACACTGGGCTACATCCTGGCATCAGTATGACAACAAACCACGACACTGGGCTACATCCTGGCATCAGTATGACAACAAACCACGACACTGGGCTACATCCTGGCATCAGTATGACAACAAACCACGACACTGGGCTACATCCTGGCATCAGTATGACAACAAACCACGACACTGGACTACAACCTGGTATCAGTATGACAACAAACCCACGACACTGGGCTACATCCTGGCATCAGTATGACAACAAAACCACGACACTGGGCTACATCCTGGCATCAGTATGACAACAAACCACGACACTGGGCTACAAACCTGGTATCCAGTATGACAACAAACCACGACCACTGGGGCTACATCCTGGCATCATTATGACAAAAAACCAACGACACTGGCTACATCCTGGCATCAGTATGACAAACAAACCACGACACTGGGCTACACATCCTGGCATCAGTATGACACAACAAACCACGACACTGGGCTACATCCTGGCATCAGTATGACAACAAACCACGACACTGGGCTACATCCCATGGCATCAGTATGGACAACAAACCACGACACTGGGGCTACATCCTGGCATCAGTATGACAAACAAACCACGACACTGGCTACATCCTGGCATCAGTATGACAACAAACCACGACACTGGGCTACATCCTGGCATCAGTATGACAACAAACCCACGACACTGGGCTACAACCTGGTATCAGTATGACACCAACCACGACACTGGGCTACATCTGGCATCAGTATGACAACAAACCACGACACTGGGCTACATCCCTGGCATCAGTATGACAACAAAACCACGACACTGGGCTACATCCTGGCATCAGTATGACAAACAAAACCACGACACTGGGCTACATCCTGGCATCAGTATGGGACAACAAACCACGACACTGGGCTACATCCTGGCATCAGTATGACAACAAACCACGACACTGGGCTACATCCTGGCATCAGTATGACAACAAAACCACGACACTGGGCTACATCCCTGGCATCAGTATGACACAACACCACGACACTGGGCTACATCCTGGCATCAGTATGACACAAACCACGACACTGGGCTACATCCTGGCATCAGTATGCCAACAAACCCACGACACTGGACTACAACCTGGTATCAGTATGACAACTCCCACCACGCCCCTGGGACTACAACCTGGCATCAGCATAGACAACAAACCCACGACACTGTACTACGATACAACCTGGTATCAGTATGGGCAACAAACCACGACACTGGACTACAACCTGGTATCAGTATGACAACAAACCACGACACTTCCTGGCATGGTATGACTACAATTCCTGGCATCAGTTATATGACAACAAAACACGACACTGGACTACAACTGGGGGTATCAGTATGACTAACAAATGACCACGACACTGGGACTACAACCTGGCATCAGTATGACAACAAACCACGACACTGGACTACAACCTGGCATCAGTATGACAACAAACCACGACACTGGACTACAACCTGGCATCAGTATGACAACAAACCACGACACTGGACTACAACCTGGTATCAGTATGACAACAAACCACGCCACAGGCTACAGCCTGATTTCCGTGAGACGACATAACCACAACACTTTGCTACAACCTGGTTTCAAAAGTCAAACCCACGACACTGGGCTACAATCTGGTTCCAGTGAAACGACAAACCCCTACACTGGGATACAACCGGTATTAGTTAGACGACAAACCACGTCACTGGACTACAACCTGATATCAGTGAGACTACAAACTCTGACACTGGGTTAAAACTTGGTATCAGTGAGATGACAAAACACGACACTGGGCTACAGCCTAGTTTCAGCGAAACAACAAACCCCTGACACTGGGCTACAACCTGGTATCATTGAGTCGACGAACCACGACACTGGGCTACAACCTGGTATCACTGAGTCGACAAACCACGACACTGGGCTTCAACCTGGTATCTCTGAGGCGACAAAACCACGACACTGGGCTTCAACCTGGTATCACTGAGTCGACAAACCACGACACTGGACTTCAACCTGGTATCACTGAGTCGACAAAACAACGACACTGGGCAACAACCTGGCATCAGTGAGACGACAACCTTCACTGTGGAAACAGTATCTAAATTTATGTCTATCTGATCGATGTCAAGCTATTAGATTTATAATTAATATTTTCTACCTTGCAGAACGCCAACATTTACCACAGCTGATGCATTCTGGGACTGTACAATTCAATGCGCTTTCAAATCTAATATTCATTACTTGGTTACAGAAAAAAAAGAAACAAAATATTTCAATTATGAAGATGCCTTTTACAAAACGTTTTATTTTCTACGTTTTTAAAATTACATTTCATTTGAGAATCATTCATGATATGAGCAAAGTCTAATATGCTTGTTTACATACCAGTAGTTGAATCTCTGAGTCTCTCTCTCTCTATTTATGCGGGGATTTTTAACATTGGCATGTGTTGATAGACAGACTAAACTATAGGCGCCGCAGCCTGGGAGTCCAGGTATCTTCAGCCCCGCCCCTCCCCCCAAACTCCGTTAATTATGAGGGAGCAGCCCCCTGATAGTCGTATCTTACATAGACAGTTTCTTTTTGGGCGTTTTTTTTAATATATATATTTTTTTAGAATTATATTTCATATTATTTCAAATATATTATTTCCTATTTGTCATTCACAGTATAATATTAAAAACGGAATAATAATATTCACCACAGGGCAGCTAAATAAGGCTAAACCCATAGGACCCACCCCCCATCCTCCACCTGTCCCCAAACTTTTCTAAGGGCGGGAACCTGTTTATGTCTCGTTTCAGTGCACAATAATAAACTATTTTTATTATTATTGCACAATACATCAAGGTTTCGGTCTCTCCATCCACCCTTAGATAATTATTGTAGGGGGGGGGGGGGGGGGTGATTCCTCCAGTGTTTGCTTCTTTTCAGCGCGCCTGGACCAAACCTAGAATTGATTTTTAAAAAAAGGCTATCCTCCCAATAACGGTCCCAAATTATCGAGGCCGAAAATATACCCCAACAGGGTCTCAGTCACATGTAAATTGCGGTCCTCTTACACAGCATACCGCGGAAAAGTTTCCGATGAGTTAAAGTAACCGCAGCGCGAAGCGGGGCTAAATTAGATGACTGGGACTCACGAGCAGCAGCTACCGCATCTCCTGCAGCTTCCTTCATTTTATGTGCTCGTCCCAGCCATAGCATTGTCCCGCGCCGCGCGTAGCGTAGCGGCGCGGGGGATACCCCTCGGCGGTGGCGGTATAATGGCCGGAAAAGAGGTCCGCAATTTACATGTGACTGGGGCCCTGTTAGGGTATATTTTCGGTCTTGATAATTTGGGACCGTTATTCGGAGGATAGCCAATGAAAATTTCAATGAAAGTAAAAGCAGGTTGCGTGTTACTGTTTACAACGCGCGCTGGGTGCCGATGAGTGTTTTTCATGCCATGATGTCAAACTATTGAATATATTTTTTTGTTTTTTCCTGACTCTTTTTCTCACCCAGCCACAGCAGTTGTCTTTCATAAAGCACAACGCAATGCAAGGTAAATTACATAGCCTAATAAACATCCACGACATAAACAGGTGGAAACGAACCACAAGACATGGAGAGTTAAGATCTCTGCCCTATGCGCTGCCTTATGTTCAAGATAAAAGGCTTACTAACTAATTAATTAACACAGATCAACTTGCTTTGAACAATAATACCTGTGCTGCTTGACAGTAAATGAGTTAACATCCCACTCCAGGAATCATACATATCGGAACAAACGTTGGTGCTTTTTTAACATCCTACAGCAAACAGAGGATGGGGGACCATGTTAGAGCAGTCAATAGGAGACCCGCTTTCAAATCTAGCTGCGACTCCCTGCAGCCCACGACCGGTGTTAGAAACCGGGCGGTTCCCGGGGTTCACCCAGCCTCTATGAAATGTTTGCCAGAGTTGGGTTGGGGTTAGGGCCAGTTCTAGATGGTTTGCGTTCCTTAAAAGCATGAGAAAGCTGGGAAACCCAGTCTTACCACACTCTAAAATGTTGGTCTGTCCTGTGACGTCATCTGGGGTAAGATATTAATAAAGAACAGAAACGTATGCACGTCATTTATTGATTCTACACGTTGGGAAAAGTTTTAAAACCAAATATATTAATATCTCAGTCTATCGTACTAAAGCACATTTTATTACCAAAATGTATCAGATCTCAAACTATGACACTGGATAAAATTGGTCGTCTCGAGACCCGGGGCACGTCTTTTAAAATGAAACCTTTTAGACGTGTTAGTGAAATTTAGACCAGTTTATGATTTCAGGGTTCGTAATTACCGCCTTGTCTGCTCTGTGGCTAAGTCGATGCGAACGCTTCGTAATGCCAGGATGCCGGGTTCGATCCCAGCTGCAGGCCATGCGCCTTGCGTTGGTTTTGAGAGTGGTATCAAGAAAGCCGACCGTCCAGCAGCAATGGCAAACTACTGGACGCAAATTGCCTAGAAAACCAAACAAGAGACAGGGGCTGTTATGGTTGGTTCTGCAACGTCCTGTAAAGGATACGCAACTAACCTAACCTAATTATCGGCCAACTTCTTCGGAGTTGGTCTAGAACCGTGTTTTCCAGCACGGAGGCGCGTCCATCTGTAGGAGTGGGAAGAGAGGGCGTTGGGTGCGAAAGGTTTCAACGACAATTTTAAAAATGAGGGCATTTGTACTAAGGTAGATTTCTTTCATAAAATACTTTTTAAAAACGATTTATTTAGAGAGAGAAAAAAAAAAATCAATATTGTTGTTTTGTTTTCATGAGCAGTTGCTGCTAGTACCACTAAACATCTAACTAATGTACGAACACGCCAACTTAAGTATTGGTTGAGACACATTCTGACCAAAACAACTGTACAAAATTGCTATTCCTCTTATTGCGGAATCTATTTTCCTCCTCTATTTAATCACATTTTGTTGGTGAGGGGTTGTATGAGTGGCTTGCCATATCCTCAAGGGGATGTGGAAGTCTTGCTATATACTCAAGAGGATGTGGAAGTCTTGCTATATACTCAAGGGGATGTGGGAGTCTTGCTATATACTCAAGGGGATGTGGAAGTCTTGCTATATACTCAAGAGGATGTGGAAGTCTTGCTATATACTCAAGGGGATGTGGAAGTCTTGCTATATACTCAAGGGGATGTGGGAGTCTTGCTATATACTCAAGGGGATGTGGAAGTCTTGCTATATACTCAACGGGATGTGGAAGTCTTGCCATATACTCAAGGGGGTGTGGAAGTCTTGCTATATACTCAAGGGGGTGTGGGAGTCTTGCTATATACTCAAGGGGATGTGGGAGTCTTGTTATATACTCAAGGGGGTGTGGAAGTCTTGCTATATACTCAAGGGGATGTGGGAGTCTTGCTATATACTCAAGGGGATGTGGGAGTCTTGCTATATACTCAAGGGGGTGTGGAAGTCTTGCTATATACTCAAGGGGGTGTGGAAGTCTTGCTATATACTCAAGGGGATGTGGGAGTCTTGCTATATACTCAAGGGGGTGTGGAAGTCTTGCTATATACTCAAGGGGATGTGGAAGTCTTGCTATATACTCAAGGGGATGTGGGAGTCTTGCTATATACTCAAGGGGATGTGGGAGTCTTGCTATATACTCAAGGGGGTGTGGAAGTCTTGCTATATACTCAAGGGGATGTGGAAGTCTTGCTATATACTCAAGGGGATGTGGAAGTCTTGCTATATACTCAAGGGGATGTGGGAGTTTTGCTATATACTCAAGGGGGCGTGGTGATCTTGTCATATACTCAAGGGGATGTGGGAGTCTTGCTATATACTCAAGGGGTGTGGAAGTCTTGCTATATACTCAAGGGGATGTGGAAGTCTTGCTATATACTCAAGGGGGCGTGGTGATCTTGTCATATACTCAAGGGGATGTGGAAGTCTTGCTATATACTCAAGGGGATGTGGAAGTCTTGCTATATACTCAAGGGGATGTGGAAGTCTTGCTATATACTCAAGGGGATGTGGAAGTCTTGCTATATACTCAAGGGGATGTGGAAGTCTTGCTATATACTCAAGAGGATGTGGAAGTCTTGCTATATACTCAAGGGGATGTGGAAGTCTTGCTATATACTCAAGGGGATGTGGAAGTCTTGCTATATACTCAAGGGGATGTGGAAGTCTTGCTATATACTCAAGTGGATGTGGAAGTCTTGCTATATGCATAGGGGCGGGGTGGTCTTGTCATATACTCAAGGGGGCGTGGTGATCTTGTCATATACTCAAGGGGGCGTGGTGATCTTGTCATATACTCAAGGAGGCGGGGTGGTCTTGTCATATACTCAAGGGGGCGAGGTGATCTTGTCATATACTCAAGGGGGCGGGGTGGTCTTGTCATATACTCAAGGGAGCGTGGTGATCTTGTCATATACTCAAGGGGGTGTGGTGATCTTGTCATATACTCAAGGGTATGTGGAAGTCTTGCCATATACTCCAAGGGATATGGAAGTCTTGCTATATACTCAAGGGGATGTGGAAGTCTTGCTATATACACAAGGGGGCTGGGTGGTCTTGTCAAATACTCAAGGGGGCCTGACCTGAAAAAGGTTGGAGACCACCCAGCTAGAAAAAGACGACTGAAAAAAAAAAAAAAACTGAGACTGAAAATGTAGTAAAGAAGAATGATCAAACTATATTAGAAAACTAAAGACAGACAATAAGCAGTCGGGTTCATATAATGCGGGAAATGAGTAAGAATGACGTCATTATTAGCATAGAACTGCAAGTTGTATCTGGCTCTAATTTCAAGGTGGGAACCACCTGGTTGGTCTGTCGACCAGATTGAGATTTTTTTTTGTATTTTAGGATGCTATTGTAAAGGTTTATTTTTTTTACTACTCAATGCCAGTGGTATCCAGACGAAATGAGCACATCTACTATGAAATCTGGGGTGCGACAGATGTTTTCTGCTGTTCCATACAACTTAGTTTCGATGGCACTGCCAACCAGCCAAACCTTGTATCTATCCACTGCTGGCAGAGAAAGTCCGTAGCATATTTTATGTATTTTGTGGTGCTTGTCGACATGGGCAAAGTCCTGATTCATTCATTCAGTAGCATGTCCCTCGCGGAACCTCGCTGCCATAACAACCCTCCGGAAAACCTTATGTTTTCTTTCATGATTGTTATGGTCTCTTGGCAAAATTTGCAGAAGGTAGTTTGCCGTTGCTTTCCTCCTGAGCAGTGACTATACTAGTCGGTGGCCATAGCCATTGTCTCTACTGATGAGATCATCTGCCTATCGCCGCAGAGTGCAGACCATAACCAACAATACCTGTCGGCTGCTCTTATACTCCATCCACCACCTGCTTCCATGGCTTCACGTAACCCTGGTTGGGGGGCTAAACGGGTACTCCACCTTGCCCAAGGGTGTCCCGTAGACTAGCGGAGGAAAGGAGGCGTCCTGATACCTAATCTTAATTCTTTGTGTGTGTGTGTGGTATTTATGGCTACAAAGTCTGTTGCTTCTAGTATGCAGTCTACATGTAAACTCTGTTTCCTTCCTTCGTGTCAAGAGGCTGGGTGGGTCTTCAGGAGTGTGCCGCAGATAGGAAGTATTCCAGTGTGTTATAATGGCTACCCGCATACAGATAAAAAGTAAAAAGGGGGTTTGGGGGACGTGAGGTTAAAACCCTTAACCCTACCAGACCGCTGGCCAAATTTTCCGGGAATTTTCTAACCTGAGGCTATACCGCTGGCCCCATTTTTCAGGAATTTGCGTAGTACGTGAAAAAAATATGCGTCACACATTAAAAATAACCACCCAATCGCCATCAGACTTCGTGGTTAGTCATTGGGAATGACTTCCCAAGTGTATTGAGATTTTTGTGTGTGGTTTGATGTGAACAAATCTCTTGGCACCCACACATGTAACGATGGTAGCTAGACTAAAACGATCAAGACAAGACTCGATATGGCAACAGTCGCGATGTGCCAGCTGAATATGATGTGGAAGAGAAGGGAAAAAAAAAAGCATCGCAGTCAAGGTCAATGATGACAAATCACTGGTATTGTATATTTTCTTATGGACGTAAGAGTTGGATTCTCACTGTGGAAATGGAAAGAAGGATTCAGGCTTTCGAATGTAAATGCTACATATGCATTTTACGAATTATTTATTTAGAACACAAAACTAATAAATATGCCAAAGACAAAATATATTTAATTTGCAAGACATCAGAAGCCTTTCTTGCCAGTGGTGAAACATCACAAGCTAGTTTGGTCTGGGCACGTGGTGAGACAGGATTTGATTGAAACGACTGTGCTTCATGGAACACTGGAAGGGGGTGGGGAAGGGGTGTTAGTCGAAGAAGAATAGGACAAGCAAGAAACTGTAATGACAACTACAAGAACTGGTCAGAACTAAGTTCTCATACACTAATTAATCAAGCGCAAGACAGAGATGGAAGGCGGGTTTTGAGTTAGGATCCTTTTGTAGGCCATCAGGTGTACTGTGCATAGAGGGCTAGATCTATATTTTATAGATCAATCGACACTTATTGGGTGGTGTGGTAAACATCACACCTGCCACTTTTAACTACACCTGATACCTACTCAAGGAGGGGCCGATCTGTGAGCCAAGGTCATTTTTAAAGAAGGCCCAGTTCCGTCAAGACCCGAACCCCCGACCTTTCGATCCGCAGGTGAGTGTCTAGTCGCTCCACCACGGCGACCTCCCCCATTCATTTAACCAGATTCCAAAATGTTTAGGCTCTAAATTAAGACCTGATCACATTCTTATCGATCTTTGAGTTCTCGTGTCCAGAAACGGAGCCAATGAAACTACTAGAAAGTAACGCACTCACTGAAGTGTCTCTAAAGCGGAGCTTTCCAAACTGTTTATGGCGGTGGCACACTTAGTAGACAAACATAATTTTGCACCATAGTAGTTCAGTCCCCTAGCAAACCAGAGATTCGGGACGCTGCGTGGTCTCGAGGCATTGTGTCCGCCTCCAGTGCTAGAGGTTCCGGGTTCAATCCCCTGTAAGGGCTGGGATGTTTTTCACGTGGACTTGGACTTCTAGTAATTCCCCCTGGTCTCTGGGTAGTGAGATCAGACGACCATGTGCATTGTTGCGCTGCCCGAGCAAAATTTGGAGTTAGAAGTCTTCGCCGATGCTACAAAGCTTGTGCACTGTGCTCTTCTTCAGACAGACTTGAGTTAGAAGAAGAAAGGAGCACCCGTGTGCCATAATTTGGATCCCTTGTTCAAACAAAACCAAACCAGAGATTAATTTTCTTCTTGGCGTTCACCAGCTGTAAACTCTCGTGGAAAGTTCTAGTTGTTCAACCACTTACGAAAATAGTCTTGTTCCAGAACTGAGATCTGTTTACAGATCTTGTTGATTTGTATGCAGACTATTCGCTCTTGGTCTCTCAGGGAGATGGACACCGATTTTGAGAGAAAAACCTCACATTAGTGGACCTTACGACATACTTGTTAGAGAGCAGTGCGTCTACCCTTTCGTTCCCAGCAACAGGGCTCCAGAACGCACACATGGGGTGAAGGGGTGGGGGTGGGGGGGGGGGGGGGTGAACCACAGGTCATGCCAATCCCTCTAGGAGATACGGACACCTAAATAAATTGAGATAACGAAACTTTTTGAGGCACGACTTCTTCTGCTTCTTCTTCTACTTTTTCTTTGTCTGTTTCTTCTTCTTCTTCCTTATTTTTTCTTCTTCTTCTCCTTCTTCCTCTTCTTCTTCTTCTTCTTCTTCTTCTTCTAGTTTTTTTCTTTTTCTTCTTCTTCTCCTTCTTCTTCTTCTCCTTCTTCTCCTCCTCCTTCTTTTTCTCCTTTTTCTTCTTCTTCTTCTTCTTCTTCTTTTTCTTCTTCTTCTTCTTCTTCTTCTTCTTCTTCTTCTTCTTCTTCTTCTTCTTCTTCTTCTTCTTCTTCTTCTTCTTCTTCTTCGGCAATCGTCCAGGTTGCTGCAGATATCGCCCGCCTCCATTTATCTCTCTGTTTGCCCTTCTCCTTCCAGTTTTTGACAAGAAGTGTTTAGTAGGTTTCTAGGGATATTATTTTTCCATCGTCTTCTTGGTCTGCCTCGTGGTCTGCGATCATTAAGCTCCCTTGTGTATGCACGTTTTATTTTCTCTATCCTCCTCTTAGTATGTTTCAGCCATTCAGTCTATTAGTTCTCATCATACTAGTGAGCAGTTGTGATTTAAACAGATTATGAACTTTGTTGATGCTGCTTACTTTTGACTCCCTGCTGTTTGCATCTTTGATGGGCTCATAGATTGGTCGTAAGACTATTTTCGAAAATTTTTTATAAGGCTTCATACTTTATGAAAACATTTAATTAATATTAGCATTTGTTTTCTAATAATACTATCAATAATATAAGTTTTGAATAGCAACGACAACAACAACAACAAAATTAAATAACACCAAAAACTGCGGCTTTGTGGGCAGTTTATTGTGTTTAAAACCTTACGTTCACCGAAAGAAGTTCATAATGCAACAGACACACTATTACTGTTAACGGCCTCAAAGGTTCCCCCTCTGTTTATTTATTACTGTGTCGCAAAACATACAGTTTAGAAAGCTCTGCTCTAAAGGCAGAACTGAAGCGTGTGAATCTAATAATTTTAGTGGTGGAATGGGCGAGCTCAGTTACTGTTACTTGACTGAGATAGGTCATGGGAAAAATCAGAGTCAAGGTTACTAGTTTGATTGAAACTTGTTTGGAGTGAGACTGCCGTTTGTGTTAATACAATAGAAGTGTTTGGCCAGTTCAAGTGTTTTCTTTTTAATTTCCGCCTGGAGAATGGGTAAGCTAGACTGACAAACGCATAGGCTGTATGTGACGATAAAGAGAAAGTCAGAATTACGAGAGATTTTAACCCCACAGAACGATGGAGAATAAAATGATACAGAGAAGATACAGAAAATAGAGGATTGTTGTGGACGAACACCCTGCTCTTGACAAGCCTGTTGGCGCATTAGGCATTGCTTGTAAGACCTGTATTTTTATAAACCAATCGACACAAGTTGGATGATGTGATCACATGTCGCCTTTACCTTCTATGAAATCTTCCAGTGCCTATTTTAGGCTGGGTGGAACTGGGAGCCAAGGTGATGTTTTAATTCCAAATCAGTCTAGTGTGGATTGAAATCCAAGACTTCAAGGGCTTCAGCACAGCGAATGACTACTGCTCTACAGGGTTTTCCCGATTTTGGTGTGTGCAGGCACGGCCAACTCTAGATATAAATATATACAGCCGGACGTTGTGCAGGTAAAAATCCAGGGTGGCACAGTGGTTAGTGCGGTCTTCTGCAGTGGCGAAGATCTGATCACTAGAAGCAGCAGAAGGATCTGTTATTGCTTCTCATGTCAACGGAGATAACAAGGTTCTGCATCTTACTTCTCCGGCGAGCTGTGCTTACATTTTTTACGACCACATCTCGTCGCCTTCGAGATTTCGTATTGAATTTCTAGGGAAGACCAATAGGGGTTTCCTTGGACTGTAACATATTATCGGGGTGCTAGGGTTAGGACTACTGCTAAATGAATAGCGACTACTACTAATCCTAACCCTAACCACCCTATACTATAGGACATTCTGGGGATTTCCCTACCAAAAGCCTACGATAAGTGGTGGTATAAAGTTATAACAACCTCGTATTGACAACAGACACATTCTGCTGTTGTAGAGTTTCTCTGATGTTATATTACCATATTTTCCTTAGCCTTCCTTGTGTTCTACGTCCTCATTTATGTAATGCAGTAGAGTGAAGTTATGTATCCTCGCTAGAGTTCAGGAAACTCCAGTTCTACGGATGTCAAATCCTCATTGGGTGAAACAGGAAACCCCGAAACCCTAGAAGCGAACTCAAAGTTAGTAAAACACAGCAGTGGTCTCCCCTTTTCAGGTCGCTCGCGCCCCCTTGAGTATATAGTAAGACCACAGCACCTCTTTGAGTGTATGACAAGACCCCACACCCCCTTGAGTGTATGACAAGACCCCACACCCCCTTGAGTATATGGCAAAAAAAAACCTTTACCGCCCCCCCACACCCCCTGAGGGTATGGTAAGACCCCTATGCCCCCCTCCCTCGTCTCCCCCCCCCCCCCTCATCTCCCCCCACTACCACTAACGTAACAAAATGTGATTAAAATGAAGAGACAATAGCTTTTGCAAAAATGGGAAAACATAAAGTATGAAGATATGTCTTGATCAGAATTTGTCCTTAATCAAAAACTGAATGTGCGTGTTATATTTATTAGATTTTTAACGGTAGGTCTACAAACTGCTCATTAAAACCAAAATATCCCCAAAGTTTTTGTTTACTTAATGGCGCTAACAATATTTTGTTTACAATTGAAAACTAAATAAAGTGTTTGTAAAAATGGATTATTACAAGTAAATATGCACACACGTTCTAAACTGCTTGATTACCCCCCTCCCCCTTTTTCTTTTTTCTATCCCCTTTTCCCCTTCCTTGAAACCTCAGTGCTGGTTTATGGTTTTATATACCGGATTAACATCATGGCATAAGGGTAGTAACTCAGAAGTTCTCCGTTCTACTTCTAGCCCAAACCTGAGTCGGAAAGAATCTCAGCGCCGTGCACGAGCTCCGTAGCACCAGCCATAATCCTGAAAACACTTTTGGTAGATTTGTAACTCCAAATTTTGCTTGGGAAAAACGCCGTTAGGCTACTCTTTTCGACTTTCAGCTGCAAAGGAGATTTGTTTTTTACATGCGCAACAATACACACGAGCGTCCGATCTTACTAACCACAGACCATGGAAAATTACTAGAAGACCACGTGAAAAAATCCCAGCCTTGAACGAGGCCTAAAAAAATGTTGCATTGAAACTTTAATGCTGGAAACCCCAATGCCCCCCCCCCCCCCCCACCTGCCGTCGCCCCTGGGTGAGAGACCGAGTCTCTTTTAGGCAGAACGTGGTGAGAACGACGTTCTGTAAAGGCCCTGCTGCACGATGATGATGACATACATAATTTTAAAGCATAAAGAGCTAAACAAGCTAGCATATCTTTCACAAAAATCACCACTCACAAAAATATGTTTGCCAGGATTCTGACGTCTGAGCAGGCAACCATGTAACTACAGAGTTACCGAGAATAGTACAGGTAGTGGGAACTGTTCAATGCAAAACACAGCGTGCAGAATTCGTGTTTATGCTAAACATTTTACACAAATTTACACTTTTCGGGTCGTCGTGTATAAACAGTCAGCTATCTGTTCTCTCTCTCTCTCTCTCTCTCTCTCTCTCTCTCTCTCTCTCTCTCTCTCTCTCTCTCTCTCTCTCTCTCTCTCTCTTCAATCCATTCCATCCATCAGTCATCAAAACACACTATAGTTAACCAGGTGCGTTCAAGATAATTGGCTGAAAATGATTAATTGCAAAACAAGCATTGAAAACTCTTGCATGCTTTTGCTGAATCACATTTTGTATCTCCTTTACAATGTTCGGAATTACTTCATTAGCTACTGCTTTGAAAATATCTACAACCATTGATTTGTTCCACTCTCATTTGCGTCTTACATCTCACTTTCATTATAATTGTATGAATGAAATTATGATTTTAACTACAGTGAAAAGACGGGGAAAAAATATTGTATGGACATGTAATAAGATCTAACGGTCTCTTAAAAAACAACGCTGCAGGGCTCAGTAGAGGGAACAAAGATAAGAGGCAGAACAGAAAGACCTGGTTACAGAACCTGACTGACTGGACAAGCCTTAGACATGCAACTATAAAGTCCATCGCAACTGACCGCCAAAGGTTGAGAGAATTGAACAGTCAACAGAAATTGGCGACCCAGCGACACGTAGTGTTACGGGATGATGATGATGATAAGAGCGGCCAGAAGGGCAGTATGTTAGAGACGCCTGCGTACCCAGTTCTTGAAGTTTTCACACACAAAAACATAAACACAGACATCAGTAAAGAGTAGACATAGACATGAGAAAACAGTAAACACAGACATCAGTTAAGAGTAGACAGACGTGGAAAACAATAAAGAGTACTCACATATATCAGTGAAGTGTAGGCACAGACATGGGTAAACAGGAGACACGGACATGAGTAAAGAGTAGACACGAACATGGGTAAATTATAGACGCGGACATGAGTAAAAGGTAGACACAAAAATCAGTAAAGAGTAGACACGGACATGAATAAAGAGAAGACACACAAATAAGTAAAGAGTAGACACAGACATAAGTAAAGGGTAGACACAGACATTAGTAAAGAGTAGACACAGACATTGGTAAATATTGGACACAGACATTGGTAAATAGTGAACACAGACATGAGTCAAGAGTAGACACAGACATTGGTAAATAGTGGACACAGACATGAGTAAAGAGTAGACACAGACATGAGTAAAGGGTGGACACATACATCAGTAAAGGGTGGACACAGACATGAGTAAAGAGTAGACACAGACATGAGTAAAGGGTGGACACAGACATCAGTAAAAGGTGGACACAGACATGAGTAAAGGGTGGACACAGACATGAGTAAAGAGTAGACACGGACATGAGTAAAGGGTGGACACAGACATGAGTAAAGGGTGGACACAGACATAAATAAAGAGTAGACACAGACATCAGTAAAGAGTAGTTACAGACATGAGTAAAGAGTAAACACAGACATGAGTAAAGGGTAGACAGAGAAATGCATAAAGAGTAGACACAGACATGAGTAAAAAGTAGAGACACAGATATGAATAAAGAGTAGACACAGACATAAGTAAAGGGTAGACACAGACATGAGTAAAGAGGAGACACAGACATGAATAAGGGGTAGACACAGATATGAGTAAAGAGTAGACATAGATATGACTTAAGGGTAGTCATAGATATGAGTTCAGAGTAGTCACAGACATGAGTAAAGAGTAAACACAGACATGAGTAAAGGGTAGACAGAGAAATGCATAAAGAGTAGACACAGACATGAGTAAAAAGTAGAGACACAGACATGAATAAAGAGTAGACACAGACATAAGTAAAGGGTAGACACAGACATGAGTAAAGAGGAGACACAGACATGAATAAGGGGTAGACACAGATATGAGTAAAGAGTAGACATAGATATGACTTAAGGGTAGTCATAGATATGAGTTCAGAGTAGTCACAGACATGAGTAAAGAGTAAATGCAGATATGAGTAAAGTGTAGTCACCGATATACGACAATTGTAGACACATACTTTAGAAGACTGTAGACCAAACAAAACACACACACACACACAAAAAATAGACAGACAATGAGAAATTCGTAGACACCAATATCAGAACATTGTAGATAGAGATATAAGAAGACAATCGAAACACAGACATAAAAAAGCCGTAAAACAGACTAGAGAAAACAACTATCTACAAATACACCAACTCAGCCACATTGCTATATCGTATGTTTACCGTTTCCAATCACGTTTAGCTTTTCATCTTCCAGACCGTGTAGTAAACAAACATAAATAATTAACACAGGTGATGTAAACTCTCAGGTAAGATGGAAACTGAAGATTCGTTAGGCATCGATGATGAATGTATTTTCACCGTTTGTGAAAAGTCAAGAAGTACTAGCATAAAACGTAAATCGGCATGCACTGATGAGCACTCAAACACCTGCATTCTGTGTGCGTTTTTCATGTTTCTCCAGTTCTGTTGGTGCGTTGGGACACGAACAGTGAAATAGAATAGATGTTTTTGCACCACTTGTTGGTGAAATGGTGTATGACAAGCTAGACGTTGTAAAGGTACATTGGGAAAAAGTGAACAGTGCAGAATCACTAACACAACGTCACGGTCTGATGAGAATAGTGCTGCAAAAAGTGACTAGTGCAGCGATTCTTAACTTGCCGGTCGCGACCCTCTTTTGGGTCGAACGACCCTTTGACAGGTGCCGCCTAAGACCATCAGAAAACACATATGCATTGACGTTATGAAGATAAATAATTGTTTGTAGGTCGCCACAACATGAGGAAACTTTATTAAAGTGTCGCGGCATTGGGAAGGTTGACAGCAACTGGACTGGAGAATCAGGTCGACGCTTAGCCCTACAGGGTAAATGGAGAAGGGCATGCAATCAGACTGTCACTGGCGCCATCGTAACTGGAGCTCTGTATGTCAAGTAAGTAGAACCCTTTTCCTCCCATTTATGTATATAGGAAATATAGGGCTAGACCTACATTTTATAGGCCAAACGGCACAAGTTGAGTGATGTAGTCAGCATCATACCGACCGGTAGCCTTTACTTCACGGGCCGCAATAGGTACTCACTCAAGGCTGGGTCGACCTAGCAGCCAAAGTCATTTTTGAAAAAAGTCTGGCTCTGGCAGGGTGCGAGCCCACGACCTTCCGATCCGCACGCTAGCTTCTAGCCGCTCTGCCACGGCGACTCCCTGTATATCAAGTACAATATTATATTTATTTGCCATTTAGTATAATATTACTGTTTTGTTTGTATTATTATTATTATTATTATTATTATTATTATTATTATTATTATTATTATTATTATTATTATTATTATTGTGTTAACAGCACTTGATGTTTGAAATCAAAAGATGGTGACTTATTAATGGGACAAAATAATATAATTAACAGATGGACAGAGTATATAGGGGAATTGTGTGATGATAATAGACCAGATGTAGAACTGCAGACCAACAATGATGGTCCACCAATAATGACTGCAGAAGTTGAAGATGCAATGCTTTATATGAAGAAAGGAAAAGCACCCGGGCCAGACAACATCTCACTGGAAGAAATCGAAGCACTGTGAGATTTTGGAATTGAAATAATAACTAAACTTTAAAATGATATTTATAATAGTGGGTTTATTCCAAATGACCTTTTAAAATCCATATTTATAGCTCTGCCAAAGAAACCAGGCATTTTAAAATGTGAAGACCATCGCACAATAAGTCTTATAAGTCACATGACTAAGATTTTACTGAGAATAATTATGAGAAGAATAAGAAATAAAATTAAACCAGAAATCAGCGATGAACAATGTGGATTTGTAGAAGGAAAAGGTAAAAACAATGCCATATACATCCTAAGGTCATTGTCAGAAGGAGCTAAAGAAGTAAAGACTGATTTGTACATATGCTTCATTGACTAAAGAAAATAATTTGACTGTGAAGCATGAAAAATTAATCAAACTGTTAGAAAAAACATTTAACATTGATGAGAAAGATCTACGAATAATAAGGAAAATGTATTGGCAGCCAAAAGCAGCTATAAGAATTAACAACTGTTTAGGTACATTTCAAAGCATAAAGAGGGGCGTATGATGAGATCTTTAATTGGAATGCCCAGAATTGGGGTTGGTGGGCACATTATAAACAATTTACGTTATGCTGATGACACAGTCTTGATAGCAACAAGTCAGAAAGAACTACAGGAAATAATAGACATTGTGGTGTTAGAAAGTGGAAGAATAGGCCTCAGTTTGAAAAATGGGAAGACAGAAGTAATGGTGGTATCAAAGAAACGAATTATTCCTAAGTGTGTATTAAAAGTTGATGGTGTTATTTTAATTCAAGTACAGAAATTTAAGTATCTGGGCACATGGATAACATCAGATGGAAGATGCATAACTGAGATAAGAAACAGAAAAGGACAGGCAAAAACTGTATTTTATAAAATGAAAAATATCTTGTGCAATATATCCTTGTCATTGAGAGTTAGAACAAGAATTCTTGCTTGCTACATACATCCAGTTTTAACACATGGCTGTGAATCCTGGACAATCGGTAGGCAGGCCAAAAACATTTCTAGGGGCCTCAGAGATGTGGTTTTACAGAAGAATGCTTAGAATACCTTGGACAGCCAAAAAGAGCACCCAAGAGGTTTCGAAAGAGGCGGGAGCCCGAAGACAACGTATCACAGACATCAGAAGGAGACAGTCATCATTTTTCGGCCATGTTATGAGAAGAGGGAAAATAGAACATGTTGTGACCACTGGAAAGATCTGTGGAAGGGGGGATAGAGGAAGACAAGGAGAAACGATTCTTGACAGTCTTGTTGCATGGCATGGAGATGTGTCGGCACACGAAGTGATACATGCTGCAGGAGATCGCATATTATAGAGAGGCATGATCGCCCACGCCAGTCGGCAAGGCACCTGATGATGATGATGATTGTGTTAACTGTCAAATGATAAATAAATATAATAATGTACTTGAAAAAATTGACATCTTAAAAGATCAGAACATCAAGGAAGATTGGCTAATAAACAGCATCTGTTCTCGAAGGCTGAAATATTTTAGTCATTACAAGCGCCACGACGGATTAGAAAAAAAAATTATAGCAGAAGGCATGGTACCAGGAAGGAGGGGCAGGGGCCGACCAACACGAAGATGGGCACAGGATAGAAGTGACTCCTTGAGTGTGAAAGTACATGAGGCGAGAGACCTGGCGAGAAACCGAGTATCTTTCAGGCAAACTGTGATGAGAGCGACGTTCTGCAAAGGACCTACTACATGATGATGACTTGAAATAATATGAAATCGGCAATTACTTTCCCTCAAATAGTTTTTTTTTTTTTTTTGGGGGGGGGGGGGGAGAGGGTGCTGAGCTCCACGTTTCAGCGCCTACCATCCTGGACAATCTTTCTGATCCCAGCTATGTCTTGTTATTTCTAGCCAGGAAACAAACGATGTCTTCCTGATAACACATACATTCTCACACAAAACACTGGCTTACTGATACTTAAAGTTAGGAGAGACGTAGACACTACGATATGAATGAATGAATCAAGAATTTATATCACTGCACTCAGGACACTCCCACAAGTGCTCCGTCCCCTTCCTCAGCAACCAACGAGGAGTCGACATTCTTATAGTACCAGTTGCAATCTGATTAAAAGTCCACCTCTTCGTTTTCCCCTCAGTGTTGTATACCTTCCAGAACCTATACTCACCCCCTGTTGAAGAAATCTTTCAGTGTATGGATTTCCTGTCCGTTCCTTAACACTGTCTATTTGATCCCATAGAGCTGTCACCACATCCGCTTTACCATATAGTAGCTCATCATCCAGAGGAGCGGGAGCAGATAATCTTAAAGTCTGCTCACCTGAATGCCTTGGACAGAAAATTCATGCCATGCTCTTGATCTGGGCCTTATCAAGTGACGCCAGCCACTCTGCGCGCAGGATACTAGTTTCAATCTTCCTGAGCATGCTCTGTGAGTCTGTTACAATGACAACATATTGGGCTGTGCTGTTCTCAAGCCATCAGGGAGATGCCGTTACTGCCTCCACCTCTATTCTCATAATGGATGTAGTGACGTTGTAGGCAACGCTCTCTGTGTTACAGCCGTGTACATTCCCCTTTGCAATGAATTCCCACTCTTCTTACTTCTCACTATAGACCCATCTGTATACATTATGATGTGATCCGGTCGTGAATTTAAAATTAACTAACTTCAACAAAGAGCTTGTGCTAATTAATAAGGGCTCGGGTTGAGACCGAAAGTGAAGGGATACGGGACCACAGGTTCTGGCGCCTATGTTTATGATTATCATGTGGTAAGACCCATTCTATTGAACATAAAGCACTGTCTATAAGCCGTAAGAACGACCTGTTTCCACAAAACGTCCGCCGCAGGAACCAAAACCTAGAACATCGAGGATTTGACAGTTAAATGATTTCACTAACCTGTAAGCCTTAAGTACTCAGAGAGCTGTGGAAATGCTATCGCGGCCTCATGTTTCAATGAAAAAAAAAATGCTAACTGTACCCTCTGGCTGTGAACAATGGAAATGCATCTCGGTGAAGCTGACTCAGTCTTGGCGACAGAGTTTAAGCCGGAATGCAAGGACACTTCTGCACTTCTATCTGCTCTTAGCAATTAGATCACAGAGAAGGGTACTCGCTGACCTTGGCAGTCTTGAAGATTCCTTAAGGTTGTGATGCTCAGATAAGTGGACTAGAAAATTCCCTAGATAATCTATTGCCTCATAAACAGCATCCGGTCCCGAACGTTGAGGTATTTTGTCTTCATGTCATGTTGACCTCCAGAGCACGGTGATAAATTCCAGTTACTATTCCTTTTAGGAAAAAAAATCAAAAACTAAACCAAGTTCAACCTCCTGTTAGCTAGCCAAAGCTGCCAACAGTCCTCGGCTATATTTGTGATCTTCTTTATTTTCGTCACTTTCGTGGCTAAAGTTCTGGCACTTGAGCTGTCCCTGGGCTAATGCTTCTTTCCTCCAAGTCAGACCGTTCATTTCCTATCTTGTTGTCACCTGTGTTCTTCTTGCCCTGTCATTTCTGTTGTTTCCTCCTTGGTTTCAGCCCCTTGTTTGACAGGTCCTGTATAGTAGGAGAGCGATCTTCTCAACATAACGTGCTTTGGACTACCATTTACAGTTTTAAAATTTGGAGTATTGTGCTTTGCTGAAAAGTACTGAAAACAGTATTTGGAGGGGATCCAGTTTCCGAAAAAAGACACCAAGGCTGACCTTCACGAAGTAGTTAGAAGACAATGAAGCTGCATTGACTATGGAAGCATAAATGGCTGGAGATTTGGCTAGAGAAAGAGAGATTTTCAGGCGTTCCGTGACAAGAGCGTGAAAGAAATACTTATTGAGGATGAACCTCTAAGCCACCTAACCATATCTGACCTCATCCTCATCATTCTTTTATAGAACCACATCTCTGAAGCTTTCACATAACCTCTCACTAATCCATGAACAGTCCAGGGTTCATTTCCGAACAACCTAATCGGTTTTATGTAGCTCTAAAGAGCTCCATTTCCTCTTGTAATTGACAATGACAAATTTACCAGAATTTTCACTTGAACACCTCCATTCATCATATTTTGCCAGTCCGAATTCACCTTCCACTTTCTGTGATGCGCACAAACACAGACTTTTTACCACTCTAATAACGTGGTATACGGGGTAGGTGGAAACACCGATTCAGCACTTTCGTTAGGAATGTGAGAAACAATTACTCCTAATTCTTAGCTAATGTCAGAAGATCCCGGGGCTTCGAAAGCATTTCGGTTTCAAGTTTCACTATCTGTATTCCTCGGTAGTTGATTACTATAACGTTCAACTCACTGCGTATCAAACAATCCATCTTCGTTTATACCAGGGGCGTAATCAGCCCTTTTTATATTGCTCTAGAAGGAATATCTAACGTTGTTTAAGTGGGTAATAATATTAATATAATTATTAGGAGCGGCTGGATGCTGACTTGTGAATCCGAAGGTAAACCGGGAAGGCTAACCTGGTCAGCAAATGCCAGCAGAAGTCGGATGTGTTGGCCGAAAGGTGCAAAATATCGCAGCCATGCTGTAAACGGACACAACGCAATTACATCTTCAGACGAACGCAGAAGAGGAAGAAGAAGAATCCGAAGGTCGTGGGTTCGAATCGGAACTAAGGCGGACTATTTTTTCTTCATAATAAAATTAGCTCCCAGGTCGACCCTGCTATGAGTGGGTACAAGGTAAAGGTCTGGGAAGTAAAGCCGGCTGGCGTGATACCACATCCCCGACCAAGTGCCGACTGATCTATACAGTAAGAGAGTTATTGAGTGAGTGAGTGAGTTAGCTAGCTAGTTAGTTAGCTAGTTAGTTAGCTAGTTAGTTAGTTAGTTAGTGAGTGAGTGAGCGAGCGAGCGAGCGAGTTAGTGAGTGAGTGAGTGATTGAGTGAGTGAGTGAGTGAGTTAGTTAGTGAATGAGTGAGTGAGTGAGTGAGTGAGTGAGTGAGTGAGTGAGTGAGTGAGTGAGTGAGTGAGTGAGTGAGTGAGTGAGTGAGTGAGTGAGTGAGTGAGTGAGTGAGTGAGTGAGTGAGTGAGTGAGTGAGTGAATGAGTGAGTTAGTGAGTTAGTGAGTTAGTGAGTTAGTGAATGAGCGAGCGAGCGAGCGAGCGAGTGAGTGAGTGAGTGAGTGAGTGAGTGAGTGAGTGAGTGAGTGAGTGAGTGAGTGAGTTAGTTAGTTAGTTAGTTAGTTAGTTAGTTAGTTAGTTAGTTAGTTAGTTAGTTAGTCAGTCAGTTAGTAAGTTAGTTAGTCAGTCAGTTAGTAAGTTAGTTAGTCAGTCAGTCAGTCAGTCAGGCAGTCAGTCAAGTGCCGACTGGTCTATACAATATAGATCTAACCCTACATGCCCAATGTGCCTAAAGGCATGAAAGAGACCCTTTATATTAACTAGTATCGTTACTTTTATATGTAAAAGTAAAAGAAAATTTTCCACGCCCTTATGAGTATTGGGCATATAGGGCTAGACCATTATGTTATAAACTAATGGACACTTAGCAGGTGATGTAGTTAGCATCACTCCGGCCGACTTTACTTCCCATGACTTTCCTTGGCACCCATTTAAGGTTGGGTCGACCTAGGAGCCGAGGTTACTGTAGAAGAAAATATGGCACCGTCAGGAACCGAACCCACGACCTTACGATCCGCAGGCGAGCGTCTAGACGCTAGACCATGGCGGCTCCCCATTGTTATATGTGCCGAATGATAAATATATATGCCTACTTGGTAGATGAGCCGCCACAAGGTTAAGATGGGAGAGGGGGTCCAACTCCACTCCCGCTAAGCCCCCGCCTCTCTCTCACACACGCTTCCTTTCCTCTTCCTCACTCACTCTTGCACTCCATCTATCTCTCTCTAATTCTCTGACTCTCACACTCTCACTGTTTCTCTCACTCTTTATTTCTCGCCCTCTCTCACTCTCTCTCTTTCCCTTTCTTGCACTATCTGTTTTACTCTCTTTCACTCGCTTTCAAACACTCTCTCTCTCTTTTTCACCCTCTTTCACTCCTTCTCTCCCCCCCTCTCTCTCTCTCTCTCTCTCTCTTTCTCTCTCTTTTAGCAGGAAGCTAACACAAAACAGGAGACGTAATGGCGCAGGCGGATCAGGGTTGACAATGCTGTCTGCTCAATAAGCATCATTGCACGATAACACAATCGTTGGCATGGGAATCTACATTGAATCGTATCGTCGTATCGTTAAAATCAAACAAAAATTCCAAGTTTAGTCCTTTTTTCGCCGCCTGAAGGCCTGCTTTATCACGGACGGTTCCTTTGCTATCTTATTTTTGTTCTGTTCCTTTGTGGTGAGCAATTACACCTGAGATTGATCTTCATTGAACTTCCGTGTGTACTTTATATTATCAAACGGCAAGTATACGTTGAATAGATAGGAAATGTTTGTTATCGGTTAGAGATTCAAAGAAGTTTATAATTCTCCTTCTTCTTTCTCGCATTCTCCCGCAGTAAACCAGGAAATGTTCTGTTTGTTGGACCACCTCTAGACGTTACTCTTCTACCAGAACCTGACTTTTGCGTGCTCATCCGTTTTACGAATCTGATTTTTTTTGTATGCTGATTGTTAGTTCCTTGCGTCTCAGCGAGATGCACCCCGACTTCGAAGGTAGCTCCCAATTAGTCGACTCTTACGAAATGCTTTCCCTACAATGGGTCCCAGGAACCCACACCGGGTTTCAGTATAGTAAACGAATGTGTTTGTTTAATAAAGTAAAGGACATATTTTTATCCACGGCCTTCTCTATTTATTATATCTACAGCCGGACCTGGTTTATCGTATAGGACAAGACTTGTAGTTTATTGGCTAATGAATACTCAACGGGAGATATGGTCAACATCGCGCCAGCCCCCTTGACTTCCCAGGTGTTTATCTGGTACCTAATTAAGGCTAGGTCGAGATGGAAAACTAGAGGCATTTTATGACAAAAAAAATGGTCTGGCTCAGTGGGGACCTGAATCCATGACTTTCAGATCCACAGAAGAACGTCTGGCTCCTACATCACAGCTGTTCTCACATGTTGACTAGATAAGCAGTTAATCCTCTTAGCGAATTAAGGAAATTTCTGAAAAATACTTTACCTATGGATTTATTAAATAGACTTATAGTGAAATCTTTCTGTTAAATATTCGAAAAGAACAAATTAAATAATGTGTGTATTTAATTACTATTAGCGCCCGGCTCTCTAGCGTAGTTCGCTAAACCGGACCTGGTGACGAACTCCTTGTGGTCCGGGTTCACGCCCGGGGGTAGGCAGAAAAGCCACATTTCTCCCAGATTTACGGTATTTATCATGGAATCAAGGCCCAAAGGTTGCGATATCCATAGTACCGAGCCTAAGGGTTAACAACTCATGGCTTCTGGATACTTAAAAAAAAATGACTATTTGGGTAATAATTATTATATGTTAGCAACCTACATTGTACAGACCAAATGGCTCTTGATGGGTGATGGGCTCAGCATCACGCTGGCTGCCTTTACTTTCCAGGATTCTACTTGGTACTCATTAAAGGCTTGGTCGACCTGGGAGACAAGGTCACTAATGGAAACAAAAACAAACACAGACAAGCGAAAACTACTCCGTGTGGATTTGAACCAACGACATTCTGGTCAGCTGGCGAGCGTCTAGTCGCTACACCACGATCATTCCTGCGTCAATATACACATTAATTTAAGAGAAAGATGTAAGGTCTGATATAGAATGATTTTTAGAATACCATGGACAAAGAAGAGAAGAAATACTGACATTTTAACAAATTTGAACATCAAGGAAGATTGCCTAATAAACAGCATCTTGTCTCGGAAGTTGAAATATTTTGGTCATAAGCGCCATGACGGATTGGAAAAATAATGACAGAAGGCATGGTACTAGGAAGGAGGGGCAGGGGCGGACCAACACGAATAAAGGTTGAGGATGTAAGTGATTCCGTGAATTTGAAAGTAGATGAGGCGGGAGAGCTGGCGATAGGCAGAGTTTCTTTCAGGCGGACCGTGATGAGAAAGACATTCTGCAGACTGACTTACTGACTTTCTACCCCACCAGGACATCACACAAGCGATAAACACCCGATGACACATTGTCACACCATGTGGGTGAGGACCACCGTGGAGAGGTCCCAGAAACCGCTTTAGGCCATATTTATGGCCAGTCTATATTGCGGCCCCTGGCAAAGCCAGAGTAGGACTTCAAAAAACGAAAAATTTCATCCTAAAAAGGATGGGAAGTTTAATAGATCCGAAGTCAAAGAGAACGGTCTTTTTCAAGGCCGCCTGTCGCGGTCATCGAGCACCATATGTTAAGGATTCACTTTCAGTGAAAGAAGAATTTCAACTTCTACCCTGTGCAAAGGGAGTCGCCGTGGCGTAGCGGCTAGACGCTCGCGTGCGGATCGGAAGGTCGTAGGTTCGCTCCCTGCCAGACTTTGTTCACAAATGACCCTACTCCCAGGTCGACCCAGCCTTGAGTGGGTACAGGGTGTAGTCCCGGGAAGTAAAGGCGACCAGCGTGATGCTGACCACATCAATCATCTTGTGCTAATTGGTCAATAAAAATATAGGTCTAGCCCTATATGCCCTATAAGCCTGAAGGCGTGGACCTGGGACCTTTACTTTTACTTGTATCCATTATAGGTATTGGTGTAGATTAGTAGGGGCAGGGAGGTGCAAAAGACAGTGTTGAGTTGAGGGGACAAATCAAGAAGGGAATAGTCTTAAAATGTCAGTATTTCTTCTCTTCTTTGTCCATGAAATTCTGAAAATCTTTCTATATCATTTAGTTTCAAAAGCACCCTCTTTCTTCCTTAAGGACTACTGTACAGTGTATTTTTAAAAAAACAAGCGTGTGTATACAATCATGCTAGCCTGCTTCTTTGTAGAGACCTTACATCTTTCTCTTAAATGATATTTGGGTATTGCAGAAATGTTGAGAGATGATCGTGTGAGAGTAAGCATTGTAAATTATATGATGTTAACAACGGTCTGGAAGCCAGTGTGGAAGCCATTTATGAACGCAGAAGACTTTGGAGACAGCGTATCCACATCGCACACTTGGATGAAAGACTCAGAAGTTCAATGCGAGAGACGCACGAGGCAATCGACAAAGAACTGACACTATTTGTCACAGAACGCTGGGGTTTATATTGGGGGAAGGATCTGAGTATCTATAGACATGTCTGGAGCGCACTTATAATATCCCAACTAACTAACTACCTCACTGACTGACTGACTAAATAAATAACTTACTAGCTGACTAACTAACTAACTAACTAAATAACTAACTAATTAACCAACTAGCTAACTAACTATCCAACCAACTAACTAACTAAGCAAGTAAGTAACTAACTAACTAAAAAACTAACTAAATAACCAACTAACTAACTAATTAATTACTAACTAACTAACTAACTGATTAACCAACTAGCTAA
>CAJHNH020001539.1:100000-130000 GCA_905116865.2 Candidula unifasciata | reverse complement strand
CTAACTAACTAACTAACTAACTAACTAACTAACTAACTAACTAACTAACTAACTAACTAACTAACTAACTAACTAACTAACTAACTAACTAACTAACTAACTAACCAACTAAGCAACTAACCAACTGACTAACTAACTAACTAACCAACCAACTAACTAACTAACTAACTAACTAACTAACTAACTAACTAACTAACTAACTAACTAACCAACCAACCAACTAACTAACTAAATAACTAACTAACTAACTAACTAACTAACTAACTAACTAACTAACTAACCAACTAATTAACTTACTAACTAGCTAACCAACTAACTAGCCAACCAACTAACTAACTAACTAACCAACTAAGCAACTAACCAACTAACTAACTAACTAACTAGCTAACTAACTAACTTACTAACCAACTAATTAACTAACTAACTAGCTAACCAACTAACTAGCCAACCAACTAACTAACTAACTAACCAACTAAGCAACTAACCAACTGACTAACTAACTAACTAACCAACCAACCAACCAACTAACTAACTAACTAACTAACTAACTAACTAACTAACCAACCAACTAACCAACTTACTAATTAACTAACGCTGGAGGCTTTTGCTTGTCACATTAGCCATCTACATCAGCTGTGATTTTCATGCATCTTCATAGCAGTGTATAGCATTATCGTCTGGAAAGACGGAAAGATGCCAACAGTCAACAATCATGTGCAAGTTCGTCAACAATACAAGTAGACGCAGAGTCACAGACACCAGCATTAGAGAGAAGGCTGCAGCAAGAGCATATTATATTGAAAGACATAGAATGAAATAGTCTGACCATCTTGTAACATCGCTGGTACCTTTCCATCTTTCCAGACGATAGTGCCGTACCGTGCCATGGGAATGTACGAGAACCACATTCCAAGGCGAGCGTGACTAGCAAGGTTGGCCACGATAGAAACAGTCTAACGCAATGGGGGCACAGGGTCCTATGTTCACCGCTAAAACCTGTATACAGTGTGCCTATGCTGGACACCCAACTCTTAATTCCTCTGGAATCAATGTTGGTTAATTTCACGAAAGTCTCCCCAAAGACCGCCCATATACACACTAACTCACTTCTGATTGGTCGACCTTCAGTCACCCGATCTTCGCTCACTGCTACGGGGGTGTTCGGCAATGCCGTCGATATCACGTGTTTTATATTCATGCAGGCTAGCGCTTTAAACACTAAAAAAACTGGGTCTAACACACAACCTCAATAGAGAGTGCTGCAACCTATGTCACAGGCATTCTTTTTCTCAGAATAAAAACGCAAATGCATGACAAGCTAGAAGGAAAACAACATAGCGTCCATCCGTAACCCCCCGGACAGCAGACCGATCTAAAAATTAATGAATGGAATTTGACCTAGTTTGGGTAGATTATCGTGGAACTGCCCTCAATTTTATTTTCAATGTATTCCTATGTCTTTCTTGATTTTCCTCTACCACGCAAAATGGTCGGTTGCATCATGATAATGTTATAATACATGCTTATAATGCTTACGGGAACTTCTAAAGCACAGCATCTGGATAAGAGGCGAGAAGAAGTTGAAGGAAAAGATGGATAGAAGAATGGTTTAGCTGAAACTTGCGCAAAGATGAATAAAACCGTCACATAACACACCCTAGAAGCGCAAGACAAATACAGAAAAACACGTCACTTGATAGGCAGCACAAGTAACAGTGTGATGATATAAAAAACAGAAGTCGTAATAAGTGTATTCTTCACAGAAACAATACTGTCTCCTTTATAATATATTCACACACACATATATTAAATTTTCTAAAAGTGTGAACGCACTGAACTAATGGCAGAAGCGAGGTTAAGCGTCGAGCAAAGGAATTATGCCGTAAAGTACTACTATAGTCCGTTCAGTAATTCATGAACGCGACTAAATTGTTTTCTCGAAAACTACCTGTTAGATGGAAATGTATTTTGCATGCACATTTTGAATGTCCATGACGCAAAAATACTGCTATTGTTTAGTCTGTAAATTATCAGGATTTCGCTGACCAGCTAATTCCTTTGATATTTTAAAACGATTGTAAAAAAGTAGAATGAATTTTTAGATTTTACAGTCAACAGGGTAATTTCATGTTTAAGATCAGATTTTTTTTTTAGGAGGCGTATCTTTATATTAAACGATGCTCTACCCAGCCCAAGCACCTATCGTGTTCGTTTCTCTGGGTCGTGAATATCACAATATACATAGCAAATCTTAGTTTCCTGGTTGAAACACTTGTACAGTTGAACGGTAACATTCAGGTTAGTTATACATTTGCACATCAAAATAATAACGAAATTGATGTCTGCGTCAAGTTTCGATAGGCCACATATGTGACACAATAAATTGAAACTAATTTGTAGATACGCCTTTAACTGGACAACCTTGAACGATTTAGTTCACTCACAGTATCTTTGCTCAAGAAAATCATGAAATGAATTATTTTTTCTTTGGCCTCTGTTGAACCCGTTATAGTTCACTTATTGTCATTACTTGCCCTGATTGCTAGCTCAGTTAGTTAAACTTGACTGTGCAGCGACCGGGTGACGAACTCCTTTTGGTCCATGTTCACGCCCGGGGGTGTGTAGAAAACCACATTCCTCCCAGATTTACGGTAACTTACATGGAATCAAGGCCGAAGTGTTGCGATATCTATAGTACCGAGCCAAAGGGTTTTAACAACTCATGGTTTCTAGATACCTAAATCTAGCACTCGAGGCGAACACCAAGCCTTATGACCACTTAGACCTTTATGATTTTACAGTTTAATATTTTGAGTATTTTACAATGCTAAAAGTACTCAAAATAGTTTGTCAAAATAGATCCGAAATTGGGAAAATAATTCGCGTTAGATCATAGCGATCTTATAGTTGTTTTTCTGTACTAAAAGCAGGTTGATCATATATTGGTGATATGGATGAAGTGGTTAATGAAGCTAGCTATGATTCTAGACGTCATTCGCCGTAGTGCGGTCCAGTTGAAGTGTGTTTAAATGGTATATGGGGTCTGTCTAGACATAATTCTGGACTGGAGGGTATTTGACGTACTGCGATCCAGTTATGGTGCGTTTTAATCGTAGATGAGGTTTCTCTAGCCATGATTCTAGACATAATTTGTGTAGTGCTGTTCATTTGTGGTGGCTTTGAATGGTAGATGGGGTTTGCCTAGCAATGATTCTAGACATTATTTGTCTAGTACGGTCCAGTCGTGGTAGCTTTGAATGTTAGATGGGGTTTGTCTAGCCGTGACTCCAGGCATTATTTGTCTAGTGGGGTCAGTTGTGGTTGCATTGAATCGTAGATGGGGTTTGCCCAGCCATGATTCGAGACATTATTTGTCTAGTACGGTCCAGTTGTCCAGCATACCGCGATCGAAACCCACTGCAGGCTGCGTGGATTTTTGTCGTGGTATGGGACGTCGCAGGTCGACCCAGCCTAAAATGGGTACCAGGATGGGCTGTCCTGGGAAAGTAAAGACAGCCGGCGTAATGCTGACCACATTACCCACAGAGTGCTGATGGTCTGTAAAAATATGGGACGCTCTGCCCAAATGCCCGATGCGCCGAAAGGCGTGAAAAGGGAACTTTACTTTTACTTACGGTCCAGTTGTAGTGGCTTTGAATCGTAGATGGGGTTTGTCTAGCCATGACTCCAGTCATTATTTGTCTAGTGCGGTCCAGTTTGTGGTGGGTTTTAATGGTAGATGGGGTTTGTCTAACCATGATTCTAGACATTATTTGTCTAGTGCGGTACAGTTGTGGGTGTTTTAATCGTAGATAGGTTTTGTCTAGCCATGATTCTAGAAATTATTTGTTTAGTACAGTTCAATTGTAGTGTGTTTGAATGGTGGATGAGGTTTGTCTAGCCATGACTCCAGTCATTATTTGTCTAGTGCGGTCCAGTTTGTGGTGGGTTTTAATGGTAGATGGGGTTTGTCTAACCATGATTCTAGACATTATTTGTCTAGTGCGGTACAATTGTGGGTGTTTTAATCGTAGATAGGTTTTGTCTAGCCATGATTCTAGAAATTATTTGTTTAGTACAGTTCAATTGTAGTGTGTTTGAATGGTGGATGAGGTTTGCCTAGCCATGATTCTAGACATTATTTGTCTAGTGCTGTCCAGTTGTGGTGGGTTTGAATGGTAGACGAGGTCTGTCTAGCCATAATTCTGGACTTTTTATGTCGTAGTGCGGACCAGTTGTGGTGGGTTTGAATGGTAGACGGGGTCTGTCTAGCCATAATTCTGGACTTTTTATGTCGTAGTGCGGACCAGTTGTGGTGGGTTTGAATGGTAGACGGGGTCTGTCTAGCCATAATTCTGGACTTTTTATGTCGTAGTGCAGACCAGTTGTGGTGGGTTTGAATGGTGAATGGAATCTGGTGTATGCAAGAAACTGATCCCCCGAACACTGAACTCAAGTGCTCTCTGCACCTAACTTCCTTACTACCTCTAGATCTTACAGAACACCTGTTATTGTAAGGCGGAACTAGCTAGCCCCGCAGCACTAATTTTACAATCACTTGGCTAGAACAAGCAACGGAGTTAGGAAGGCTCATGCAAATTGGGAGCACGTGAAACACAACAGCTGACGCAGTCATTAGGGTTTATGTTAGCACAGTCGGCTTGTTAGAAGGTAGCAGTTTGACAACATTAGGTGACTGTTTGCAGCTGTTGTGTATGGGCAATTTACTTGGAGCACTTTCTGACATTCCGATCTTCTGTCTGCATGTCACTCTCCATCTCTCTCCCTGCCCCTCCTTCTTTTCTTTTTTCTTTCTTTCTCTCTTTCTTTCTTTCTTTTTTTTTTTTTTTCTTTCTTTCTTTCTTTCTTTCTTTCTTTCTTTCTTTCTTTCTTTCTTTCTTTCTTTCTTTCTTTCTTTCTTTCTTTCTTTCTTTCTGTATTTACTTTATCTCTGATATTCTGTGTTGTTTTTTCTTCATTTGCTATTTCTTTCTTTCTTAGTTTCTGCCTTTCATTCGCTATTTCTGTCTCTTGCTATCTTTTCCTTCCATTGTCTCTGTCTTCGTCAGTCAGTCCGTCCGTCGTGTAATTCCCCTAAGTCCTTTCCGTCCGTCCGTCTTCTTTAACGTCCGTCCAAATCCGTCCGTCCGTTCCTTCCGTCCGTCCGATTTATCCGTCCGTCCGTTTTTTCCGTCCGTGCATACCGTACGTACAGGTCCGAAGTCCGGGACACAGTCACTTTCTGGACTGTCTGTCTTTCTTTCTTTCTTTATTTCTTACAGGGAGCACTGCTTTCTATGCCCTTTCCTTTCTTTCTTTCTTTCTTATTTACTTTATCTCGAATATTATTCCCGTTTTTTTTTTCTTCATTTGCTATAGTTCTTTCTTTCGGAAAGTTCTGCCTTTCGTCCGCTATTCGTCCACTTAGTCTACCTTTTTTTTCCTTCGTACACTGTTTCGTCAGCCAGTTCATTCGTGTTCTTTCCCTAAGTACACCTTCGTACACCTTCGTACACCTTCGTACACCTTCGTCCACCTTCTCTACCCTTCGTCCACCTTAGTCTACCTTCGTCCACCTTCGTTTACCTTCGTCCACTATATATCTTCTTCCGGAATCTAATCGTTGCGTGCATATCGGGATGTTTCACAGATATGGCTTATTTATATGAAAACTTTTCGTCCCTTGCCTCTCAGGAAGATGCACTATGACTTCTATGGAAGCCCGAATTAGTCGACTCTTACGACATGCTTGTTTGGAGAGGCATTGGGTCTTTTCTTGTGTTCTTCATAATGGACCTCCATAAATCATAAGGGAGGTATTTTTGTTTATACTTATCCTATTTTTTTCATTACTATTACTCCTATGCATTTAAAAGAGACTAAAATCCATTATGATTTTGTCCATTTTCCGTTGACAATTTATAAAAAGGCTGAATTCTCCTCCATTGCCCCCCTACCACCTCCCCCACCTTTCCGAATGTTTTTATAAAGTCGGCACCTCTGGAAAGAAGGCACAGAAAAACCTCGTTAATATCAAATCACTTAAGACGAACACTAAAGCAAACAGGCGACACCGAAAAAGGCAAAAGCGTGTGTGTTCACAATTTATAATGTAAACACGCTGTAACCTGGACCATTTGAAAGAAGCCAAATTCGACATGCGAAAGATATAACATGAAAGTAAATACGACTAAGATTAAAACAATGCAGAGCCAGCATAATTCATAGCCCGCTACATATCGGGTTAAATGGTACTTGTCTCAAGCAGGTTAAAGAATTTAAATGTCTAGGAAGTATATTCTCAGAGGACGGGACAACAGATCGGGAAGTAGACTCATAATGCCAGTGAGCCAGTGCACTTATACACCGTTATTAAGACATCTAAACATAAGAGTGATTTCCAAGAAACAGGTTATACACATCATAGTCACACCAATGTTGTGCTATCAGTGCCAGACTTGGACATTACCAAAGGCTTTATAGGTTAGTTGCGTATCTTTTACAGGACGTTGCAGAAACAACCCTAACAGCCCCTGGCTGTTGTGTGGGTTTTCTAGGCAAATTTACTGCACCACTATCGAAACCAACACAAGGCGCATGGCCCGCAGCTGGGATCGAACCCAGCATCCCAGCATTACGAAGCGTTCGCAGAGCCGACAGAGCCGACACCAAAGGCTTACCTACGTAAAAAAAAAAAACACCCGTGAAATAAGATGGCTGAAAAACACCGCTAACTTAACCATCATTGGAAAAGTTGGACACTTTCTTATCAGATACATTTGGGAACAAAGGCATGCAATAATTTCCTAAGAAACAGAATATCAAATGGTTTGGCCATCTAGTAAGAATGCAGACGGAGCTATTACCAGCGCTGGTGCTACTATGAAAAGATCTTATATGAAATCAAGAGATCGCCCTAGGAAATATTAGACTGATGATATTACAGAGCGTTTACATCGACAACGAATGATAACAGCCATTCCTGCCCATCAAGCAATGGGTCGAAAGTTGGTTGGGGAAGAAGTGGGTCCACTCTTGTTTTCCGCACAATGGGGTCCCGGAACCGACACCGGGAAACTAGAATATATAACTGGTTGTTCTATGCAGCAAAAATTGATAAAAAAAAAAAACGCTAAACAATTTTTAAAAAACATGATATTTAAAAAAAAAAGGTTTATTTTATCCAGATAACTAGATTGGCATGCAATCCACCACACAGAACAATGAAAGAGACACAGACTGACACTCCAAGGAAGACTCACCTTTATCTAAAGCCATCCCCTGCGTATTAAATTTCCCACACAACAGTTCTTGGGTAATTCACTTCCTGTAGAAAGATTGTCCAATCACATTAGCCATACAAACCAGAAGCTCATGTCAGACAGGCCAGATGAATTGTTTCGGTGATGTAAATCCACAGAATACCACAGAATGGAGTTGTGTTTCTATTCACGAAGTAAACAATATGTCGTTTCAAACTGTTGGGTTTTGTCTCACAATGCTGATATCCTTTTGGCAACTTTGTTCTTGTCAGAGTTGCTGTGGAAGCAATAAATATCTGACATGTATATTAACGTGGGAGTGGAAAGAAAGTCTCTCAAAATGTTAGACAGATATATGAATAAAACAGATTAACACAGAGACTTAAAGGCAGACAGACATACAAGCAGGCCGCCTGCTGACCAGCCGACCGACGAACTGACGGACAGATAGACAGACAGGTGGACAGGAAGACAGACACACAGGTGGGTAGGCAGATGTAAATGCAGACAGACAGACGGCAGACAGACAGACAGACAAGCAGGCCGCCTGCTGACAGACCCACCAACGAACAAAATGACAGACAGACAGACAGGTGGACAGGAAACAGACACACAGGTGGGTAGGCAGACGTAAATGCAGACAGACATTTCGGCAGGAAGACAAACAGACAAACAGGCCGCCTGCTGACATATCCACCAACGAACGAACGGACAGACAGAAGAGTCGGAAGGAGACAGACAAACAGACAGACAGACAGACAGACAGACAGACAGACAGACAGACAGACAGACAGACAGACAGACAGACAGACAGACAGACAGACAGACAGATAAGACAGACAGACAGACAGACAGACAGACAGACAGACAGACAGACAGACAGACAGACAGACAGACAGACAGACAGACAGACAGACAGACAGACAGACAGACAGACTTTTTTCTGCATGCGCATGTGCACCGCTTGCCAGTTGGTCTGTTAGCTCATTACCCTTTAGGCCAGCATGACCAGGTGTGTAAATCCAATTGCGTGCCGATTATTCCGTTTAAACGTTACATTCACGCGACAGAATGGCGCCTTTGCTGTTAAAACTAGTAGCTTTACAATGGAGACTATGGCTGTAACAAGGGCATTAGCATGGCTTGGTACGCAACAACAGAAAAAGTGATTCATAGTGATTCTGTAAATATGCTTTAAAAACTCCAAGGTGGATTTATCAGGAAAGAATGGATTGAAACACTAAGCACTTCACGAATATTTGCTCTAAAATTCATCTTTGTGCCAGAATATGCAGGTGTTCAAGGGAACGAGCGAGCAGACTATCTTGCTGACACTGCAGTTTCTATGGATGATCCAGTACTGGACAGAAGTGATGTTATCAATGCCACGCGCTGCACTTACCGTACCGAGGAGCACGCCAAAGGACATGACTCCGTATCCCTGTCTAGACTGATGGACATGGGGGTGCCGCCTGGAGCTGCAAGAAATGAACATTTCACAAAAGGGACAAGACGTTTCATTGACCACCACAGAACAGGCGTCATCAGTCGTTTTACACTTGTAGAGCCTTTGAGGAGGAAATCGGAGCACCTATGGATTTGTCCAGAGAGCAGTGATAATAATCCGTTCTAATCACTAATTCGCGCGACACAGCTTCACATTGCAGCCGACATATCATAGTGTCGCGAAACTTAGTTTGGAAATCTCTGCCCTGATGTGCAGTTTATTTGTAAAAGGGACTCGACTGCCGAGGGGTAGAAGATGGATGGCAAGTTGTCCAAATACCGCATACACGTCTGTTTACTTTTGGCATGAAAGTATGGAATGCCGGGCAGGTCAAATATATTTCGTTCGATTTGTTGACGATAGAGGTAACTAAACTGCATACACTTCAGTTGCCGTAGGGGCCAGTTCCCTTACTCTCGACCTTTTATTATCGCTAAAATTAGAATGTGCTGGAGAATCTATGTTACCGTTTACATAATGCTGTTGATGTAATCTACAGTCTACTGCAGTGGTTCTTAAACGTTTTTTTTTTGTCGTGGCACCCTTGTCAGGCTAAAAAAAACTACACCTTAATGAATGCAGGCAGTGGATCGGTGGCACTTCGACACAAACAAGAACAATTCTGAGCACGCTGCGATTGGCATTGTATGCAGCATGAAACACGTCTGAGTGTGAACGAAGCAAAATAAACTTTTTCGACAGTGGCGAGGGAAGACAACTTAAATATCAACTTTTAAGTAACTTCATGTCTTTTTTATTTAAATTTTTATCCGACATTTTTTGATAATTAACTTAGCACCCCTATCATACGCTCTTGGCACCCTAGACACCCAGTTTGAGAACCGCTGTACTGCACAATGGCGAGCGTCCATGTAAGGGATGCAATCGTTGCTCACACTTTCCATTGCCATAGACACATTATGTTAACATTTATTATTACCCTCCGTTTTCAGTGTCGGGTTGGACGATGGATCAACAACGTGACACAAGGGTAGCATCCCATAAATGCTCCGTTCTACTTCTAGCTCAAACTTGGGTCCGAAGAATCTTATCGCAGTGAACGAACTCTGTAGCACCGGCGAGGATCCTGAAATACTTTAAGTAGATTTTTAACTCCAAATGTTGCCCAATAAACGCCGTTAGGCTACTCTTTTTTCAATGTTGAACTGTTAAGTGATTTGTTACGTGCGCAACAATACACACGGGGGTCCGATCTTACTACCCAGAGAGCAGGGGCAAATTAGAAGTCCACGTGGAAAAAAAATCCATGCATTACCGGGCTCGGACCTAGGAACTCCAGCACTCAGGGCGGACGCCATGCCTCGGATTACGCAGCTCCCCATTACCGTTTACTATGTATTACAAACACGACGCTGGGTTTACGTCTCGAACATATAGAAAAATAACGTTCGTTGCATGCTTACACAACGAAACTGTTAACATGTGAAAGCTACCATCTATAATGCTATCTGGACAGGCGTATTCTCAACGGCGAAGCGACAACGTGTGTGTGTGTGTGTGTGTGTGTGTGTGTGTGTGTGTGTGTAAGTGTGTGTGTGTAAGTGTGTGTGTGTGTGTGTGTGTGTGGAGAATGTCAACTGATACTCTATCCGCTGTAATCGTTGCACACTAACGCCCACACACGCGAAGTGATCTCCCTTTGCCGCTGCCATTACACTTTGCATCGTTAGGTCACCGAGTTACTGCTGAATGTCTTTCATTTGTAGAGATCAGATGCGTCTTCACATTCATCGCCTAAAAACGCTTGCTGGCAATTCTGGTTATTTATTCTATTCTGGACTTTGGTCTTGTTAGTCAACTTAAGTTTTGCGCGCACATCTGTTTTACAGATCTGACTTATTTGTATGCTGATATCTGGCTCCTCCTCGCCTCTCAGTTAGATGCATTCCGACTTTAAAGAAAACACCAATATTCTGTCGCCTGTTATTAAGTGCCTTAAAGGGGGTAGTAAGTGGGTCTGTTCTGTTCCCCACCCCCCCCCCCCTCAAATGGGACCCCAGAACCCACACATGGAAGACTGAGCATCCCAATCTGGGGACGATGAATCAGATAGGAGTGAGCAGATAGGATGGGCGATTTTCTCTACGCGGGATGAATATAAGGCGAACTCGTAATCAGGCAGCAACCCGACCCCATCAGCATGAAAGCCCATGTTTCGCTGCTGAAGAAGGGGATGACTCGCGTATGGTAATGTTCTAAGTGCAGTGAAATCAATTCCTCATGCATTAATTCATTCTGTCCGTGTCGGTTCAGGGACTTCATTGTAAGGGGGGGGGGGGGAGGAAGGGGGAATAGACCCACCACCTCTCAATTAAAGCATGTCGTAGGAGTCGACTCATTTATCAGCTTCCTTCGAAGTCGGATTACATCTGCCCCAGAGGCAAAGAACAATCAGCTGCACATAAATAATCCAGTAAAACGGATGTACGCACACAACACATGTCCTGGCACATAGCCAGAATTCAAATGACGAAAACCAGGACTTTCCGCCAAAGCTTACATCCGGTGAACAAAGACAACGAAGAAGATTCATTCATTCACTGGACTTAAAACAGTTTTGATAATATACTTTTGAAACGCACAGCTAAATGTATAAGCGCTGAAACCTGGATCTCATGTCTTTTTTAACCCTCACCCTAATTTTTTTTTTTTCATTTCGCAAGCAACTTATCACAAACATCACAGAGAGACTGACATAAATTGTTGTGTCTTCTTCTTCTTCGATCCTTTTGTTTTGTCAGAAAACTTATATGAGGAGGCCGGTAGCATTTATATAAGCTATCGTTCAGTCCATATCCTCTCGTGTACCATACAGTTTTGTCTTCATTGTGTTTGGAACAGGCCAGACTGCGTCTCTGTTGTCAGAATACAGTCGACAGTGTTGGAGCACATACTCAGCATTTTCTGGTGCCACTCTGCAGGGACATGTCTCCGTGTTTCCTACACACACACACACACACACACACACACACACACACACAAATGAACATATGTTGACGAAGTCTGTTGGATTTGGTCGTGTTATTAGAAGACAGCAGCTGGAACATGTAACCACTCGAAAAAGAGACGAAGTAGACACCTTAGAAGATTCTTTTCACTCTTTTGTCATACCACGAAGGAGAGTCGAAACATGCACTGATACACGCTGTTGGAAGATTGCAGACCATGAAGAGGAAAGATCGCCCACGCTAGTCGGCAAGGTACTTGATGGTAATGCTGAGGATTATACTGATATTGGCGATGCAAGCCTGATTTCCAGGAAAATGTCAGTGTAAAGAGTCATGCTCTTACGTAACCGAAAGCACTCGACACTGAACTTAACCGTTGCATGCCATCAATAGGGAGCAGGCTCGTTTATTGACAGTAGGTGGCGTTGATGCTTCTGCATCAGCGGTTTTCAAAACTCTACATTGATTGGATCGATGCCAACAGTGAGAGTTTTCAACTTGGCAATGACAACATCGACGGGTCTAGAACAATTTGGATGGAAAGGCGTCACTAACAAACTAACACTTTACACAATTACAGTATACCAGGCGACTGAGCGTACCCTGGCTCGGCTAACGATAAGTTGTTAAACTGTAACGCAAAGCAGAAATTGACGACAACAGCAGCAGCAGAAGAAGAAAAGAAGAAGAAGAAGAAGAAGAAGAAGAAGAAGAAGAAGAAGAAGAAGAAGAAGAAGAAGAAGAAGAAGAAGAAGAAGAAGAGAAGAAGAAGAAGAAGAAGAAGAAGAAGAAGAACAACAACAACAACAACAACAACAACAACAAACGAACGAATGAACTTTTTTTTGAAAGGGTCACAAACTGGGCACGCAGGCCCGCCTTACTTTCGGCCCTCCGAAACTCCCGCCTTTCACACTGCAGCTGTATTTTATCAATAAGCATGTTATTTTCACGTGATAATATGCATATTATGAATACCAAAACCAAACAACAACAACAACTACAACAAAAGCATGGGTGGTAAAATACATGCTCACACTAGCGCACGTACACACACACACACCCCCCCCACTCACTTAAACACACCCATATACCTTTACACACACACACAAACACACCCCCATTCACCAACATACACACCTACCTACATACCTACCCACACAGACACGCACATTCCACACACACACACGCAAAAGAAGAAGAAGAAGAAGAATATTAGATAGATTCTGATTGTTAGATTAACTGCTGTCGATCCCCAGGGCAACAAGCTACTTTATGATAAAGTGTATTTAGTGATAAAGCAGAATGTGCAACATAACAGCCAGAGTATCAAATATCTGGAGAGACAGATTCGACTCGAAGCAACCACAGGGACCTAAGGAATGCCACCACACAACGGAAAAGACAGTAAAGCTTTCAATCAGATGGCAACTGGCACCTTCACATGGAGACTTATCGTTGGCTGCTGAGGAAAGAGACGGAGCACGCGTGGAAATGCCCAGAGTGCGCTAATGTCAATTACTAATTAATTAAATGTCATAGCTTACTAACTTAAGGGTCTTCAGTTAGAAACAGATGCGATTGGAAAAAATATTTCTTCAACTTTGGTCCTGTCCGTAGTGTCAACATGGTGTTAACTATGTATCAGGTAAGGTTAGTTTGCGCATCCTTTACAGGACGTTGCAGAACCAACCAACCCCAATAGCCCCTGGCTGTTGTGTGGTTTCTCTAGGCAAATTATGTCCAGTAGTTTGCCATTGCTTTCTGGAAGGTCGGCTACTTGAACCTACTGTCAAAACCAACGCAAAGCGCATGGCCCGCAGCTGGGATTGAACCCAGCACCCCGGCATTACGAAGCGTTCGCATCGACTCAGCCACAAAGCTCCCACACACACACACACACACACACACACACACACACACATAAAACCCTCTATGATAGAAAGAGTTAGGGAAAAAGCGGCCGAGGACTTAAATGCCTCATTTTTGAGTTAAAATGAACTGATTTCATAAAACATAATTATAAGCGCTCTGTCCTCAACTTTAGCAGTCAACGAAGAGTTATAATGCTAATAGTACCAAAAACAACTCATCTTTGGTTTGACACAAGTAGCCAATAGAAATAGATCCGTATGTTTACATTTATCTTCAAACAGGACGCGAAACATCTGGATCAGGACAAGTGAAAGTCACAGCTAGCGACTGGTAGTGGCAGGTACAGCCTATCAAAGGCGTCGCACCTGGAGACTCAGGTACCAAAATCGTTTTGTCTAGAGGGAGGCGGGTTTCAGCCCTTGTCCCTAGAAAATGTGCAAGAGGGTTGAGGACACCCTCCCCCACCCTCCTACCCCCCCCCCCCCACCCTTTCCGGAACTCTTCTTTCCAGTAATAAATATATTTTCTTGTTTTTAGTATTTGTTTACACAATTTACATACATTTTTCTTCTTCGAATATGAGTAAGTCAATTTTTTAATCAGCACATAAGACACGTTATAAAATTCTTCTTCTTCTTCTTCTTCTTTTCTTTCTTCTTCTTTGTTGATCTGAATATGGTTACTATGTTGTTTACAGCAAGGCTGCGATATCTGCACCTGTCGGCCAATACATCTGACTTCTGCGGGCATTTGCTGACCGAGTTAGCCTTCCCGGATATAATATTACGAGTAGTTGCTAAAATTATTGCGCATTTCAACGAGGCATAAGCACCTTCAACCCCACCATTAGGAAGTTATAAGGGGTAAGTTTCTCCCCCACCCCCTCCTGCGACCCTGACGTGAGTTCAGGTCATAACAGAGACAGACGTTTTATCCCCTCCCCCTTTTTACCCCACCCTTAAGAAATTATAAAGGGTCCCCCCCCCCACCCCAATTATGCCTCGACCCTGTCATGGGTTTGGGTCAGAGGTTAGGTTCCCGTTAATCTCCCCAGAAGGAGTAGGTCACTTTTCATTAACAAGTTTGTTGGGCTGGTCGACTTTACTGAAGGTTACGGGTGTGTCCCGCTCTCTTGTTTGCTTTCTGCGATGTCTTGCAATTACGTTTCCATTATGAGAAAGAAAATGCCTGTGACAAAGGTTGCAGCACTCTTTAGACGTAAAGGGGGTGGAAGGTGTTAGGACTAGTTGCTCCATGTTTTTGGAGTTTTATAAGTGCTGGCGTGCTGAAATATACAACACAGGATATTTGTCGCACTGCGTAACACACCCGGCTTAAAGGGTGACAGGTTTAGGAACTACCAATCAGAAGTGAGCTAGTGTATATATGGGCAAGGTGTGGGCAGATCAACGTTACTTTTACCGAGCTGCAGCCCCCCCCCCACCCTCCCCCGCCCCCTTTGACCCGCATCTCACAGATTGCTCAGACGCGAAGAAGAAGGGCGCCCTGTCTACATCATTTCCAACACATCTAGTCTCTAGAAATGAAAGACATCCAACAGTAACTCATTGATCTAATGATGCACAATGACCTAGCAGCGGCAAGGGGGTTATCATTTCGCATGTCAATACGTAACTACTATACCCCAAGATTATTTTCTTCGTTTGGTGTGTCTGGAGGCGCCCCTGAATGCTATTTCAATGGAGGTCGAAGTTTATGTGTTAGCGCTGCAGAGACATATGTAAACAGTGTATGTGGGTGTGTATGATCGGCTTTATCTCTGGCCACAGACCTGACTATTTATATCTTGCCAGGATTAACTCTCTGGTTAGCCGGGTGTGTGCCTTTAGCTATTTCTTGTTTGTAGGGGTTGGGTTAGATCAGTGTTCTTCAAGCCTTTTGCACCGGCGGTCTTAAAAAAAAAAAACCGTGAAAGTAGTTTTTCGGCCCACCTGACAAGTAACCAAACATGAAACACAATCGAATGTCGACAACAATTTTTTTCTTGAATACTAAATCAGAATATTACAATTATTTTAGCTGAAGCAATATCTGCTACTGCCCTTTTGCAGTCTATAAAACTGATATATGTGATCGGAGCGAGGTTTCTGATAAATGAAAAGATGTAATAACATCCATTTAGTTTCTTTGTGCGGGTTTTATTTATTGGCATGCTAAGTCTGTTGGCATACACACGAAGTCCTTGGTGTATTAAGTCTACAGACTGGAAAATAAGAAAAAATTTTAAAAAATTCCCAACTCGTTACATGATCAAGCTGAATATTGTTGGCCACCACACGTACTGGGTCGCCGCCCACAAGCTGAAGAACACTGGTTTAGATCATGACTGGGCTTTTAATAAAAGGATTAGGTACACATTTTTCTGGGATTGTGAACTGGATTGTTGGTAGTTTTGTCTGAGATAAACAGGAAATTACATATTGACATCCTACATGACTGAGAATCTAGAAGAATTGGCTCATTAACAGCATCCTGTAGCGAAATCTAAGGTATAATTACCTTGTTACTTTCGAACAGCGTAAAGGGAATAGAAAATATAATATTGTCCGTCCAAAAACACAGTGAAGATCAAAATCTGTTCATGAATTTAAAGAAAACGAAAATAATGTCTTCATATAAAACTGACGGTTACTTCATCTTCTTCTTCTTTTGTCAAAATCTGCTTGTGCCGCTAGGCGTCGCAGTCTATCAGATCATCGGCAACCGAGCCAAGGCGCGCTCGGTCGCTTTATATGCCGTGATGTTATGAAGTCTCAAGTTGTCTGTGACTCCTTCAATCCATCTTCTTCTTGGTCTTCCCCTGCCTCTTGGTGTTTCGATTTTCATGTTGTATGCTCTTCATGCTAACATCGTTGGTTCCATTCTCATTAGGTGACCAAACCATTTCATTCTTTGCTTCTCAATAAATTTAACAATGGGCATGGTTCCAATAGTTCTTGTAATCACATTGTTTCTCACTCGATCTCTTCTGGTTTTATTCGCAGCCATTCTCAAACATCTCATTTCACAGGTAATTACAAAAAAATAAAAAATGATGAAGAAATTGAAAATGTCACACACTTTGAATATCTAGGCTCAATAATAAACAGCAATGGAGATTGCTTGAAAGAAATTAAAAGGAGGATGACCATAGCAATGCAACGATTGAACAGCCTAAAAAGTCTATGGTATAGCACCAGCAAGGAGATCAAAATTAGAAATTTGAGAGTATGCATCTTCCCTGTGGCTACATACTGATGTGAGTCGTGGACTATCTCTCAATCCTTAAGAAAGAGAATAGGGGCTTTTGAGCTGAAATGCTATAGAAAGATTATCAGAATATCTTGGACAAAGTAAAGGAGAGATACTTACATCTTGAAAGATCTGAACATCAAGGCATCCTGTCTCGGAAGCTGAAATATTTTGGTCATATCAAGCGCCACGACGGATTGGAAAAAAATATAGCAGAAGGCCTGGTACCAGGATGGAGGGGCAGGGGCCGACCGATACGAAGATGAGCACAGGATATAAGTGACTCCTTGGGTATGAAAGTGCATAAGGCGGGAGAGCTGGCCAGAGACCGAGTTTCTTTCAGGCAGACTGTGATAAGAGCGACGTTCTGCAAGGGACATGCTACATGATTATAATGATGATGGAGTGATGATGGTGATGATGGTGTTGATGATAGTGATGATGATGGTGTGATGATGATGATGGTGGTTATGATAGTGATGATGATGATGATGGTATGATAACGATGATGACTCAACACAGCATTATTACAGTTATGCTCTTAGACTAGGATTAGACCTCCTGGGAGTCCTGCTATTGTTTGCTTAGAAAAGTGTGAGGTTTTTCCCCCAATGTTTTCTTTATGTCGAGGCACCTAATGATGATGAACAAACGATGATGATGACGATGATGATAATGATAATTGAGCGATATTCTTTCTGAAAAGCATCACCAAACCACTCACTGTACAGGTAAAATACAAAATAAGTGTACTTATCATGGACCAGCCAGCACGGAAGAGTTCCTTCTCCTCCCATTCATGCCGCGTTGGGTCGCACGGCCTGTCCTTGGCTGTGGGAGTGTCATATATTCCTTATTTTCCACAGTTTCAATGTCGTTTTTTTTTAATTTTAATTGCGTTATTATTTCCACGTTCTACTTCTTGCTCCACGGTTCGTGGATATAAAAACTGTGATGGTTTTGTATTTTCACGTTCCTTGTCAGTGGCTTCTGTCTCTCGGGGGGGGGGGGGGGGAAGGGGCGCAAAGGCCAAGGAACACAGAAATACAAAAAATGTTGGTTTTAATACTCACAAACAGCCATTCTTCTTACTTGTACTCATGCGTCTGCGGTGCCTTAAAGTAACACACGACAACACAACCTCCCATAAACGTTATATACAGCAAGCGAACGTCGAACGAAGCTATCACAACGCTCCCCCCCCCCCCCCCCCCCCCCACAACAGAAGAAAGCCCGTGCTAGCACGTTCGTGAGAAATTTCATTCTAAAATATATACTCTAGGGTTCATAATAACTGAGTTATTCGAAACATGACTTTAAATCAAATAGAAATAGTACTGCATTATGCAAAATGTCACCCCTCTAGCGATTTTATGTCACCCGAGTGTAGCACATAAAAACATATAAAGGCAGGATCTATGTCAATCACACATATGTCACCATAAACCAAAGGGTATTAGTGTTGTGTAGGTTGAAGCCATATACATTTCTTGATAGAAGCCATGAAAGGACAAGATAACGAAGCCACCAGCCCATTTAATTTACCTCGGTATGTATATATATCGTCGTCTAAAGTAATATTGTACACATATAAAATACACTAAAACTTCAACTACGGCCGGTAGACAACAGTAGACTGCCGGTTAGTCGGAGTTCTGTCGCATGGCTGCAGTGCAATTACGGACTGGAGAAGGCACGAATCAAAAAACAAAGTGAGGTTGACATGCCTGGCAGAACCCGCGCTGCGACTCAAATTAGCGACTGCGTTCAATTACCGCTTCTTGCGACGCATTACGAAGTGGATTAGAGGGACCAAAACAAGTGACATAATTACTGTGTGTTGGCGATAGACAGCGTGCAGTGCCCTACTGTCATCATACGTTTAGGGTTTGGGTTAGGGTTTGGGTTAGGTTTAGGGGTAGGGTGTGGGTTAGGTTTAGGGTTAGGTTCAGGGTTATGGTTTGGGTTTGGGTTGCTACTTTGAGTTTGTGCGAAGACGAGATGCGGCGACACTAACCGTAACCCTAACCCACACCCTAACGTTTACCCTATCCCTAAACCTAACCCAAACCCTAAACCTAACCCAAACCCTACCCCTAACCCTACCCCTAACCCTACCCCTACCCCTACCCCTAACCCAAACCCTACCCCTAACCCTACCCCTAACCCTACCCCTAACCCTAACCCTAACCCAAACCCTACCCCTAACCCTACCCCTAACCCAAACCCTACCCCTAACCCTACCCCTAACCCAAACCCTACCCCTAACCCTACCCCTAACCCAAACCCTACACTTAACCCTACCCCTAACCCTACCCCTAACCCTAATCATATGATTCATAGCAGGGCAGTGCACGCTGTCTATCGCCAACACACAGTAATTATGTCATTTGTATCGTTTCTTCTGTCCAGTCCGTAATAGCACTGCAGCCAGGAGACAGAACTCCGAATAACCAGCCGTCTACTGCTCTCTACCGGCCGTCTAATGTTGTCTACCGGCCGTCTACTGTTGTCTACCGGCCGTCTACTGTTGTCTACCGGCCGTCTACTGTTGTCTCCCCGGCCGTCTACTGTTGTCTACCGGCCATCTACTGTTGTCTACCGGCCGTCTACTGTTGTCTACCGGCCGTCTACTGTTGTCTACCGGCCGTCTACTGTTGTCTACCGGCCGTCTACTGTTGTCTACCGGCCGTCTACTGTTGTCTACCGGCCGTAGTTTACAGGAGAGCCAAACTTCCTTAACACCAACTCACATAATTTACATGAACATAGTTTTGGCGCTAGTAGAGATGTACTGAGTTCCTATTTAGAACACCAATTGTCTTTAACACAAACTCTTGATTTTTCGGTACTTGTGAAATAGTGTTAACAAGGTTTTACTGTACAACTTATATTCTGGACTGAACATACATTTTTTTTTCACATCTGCTTCTGCTTTAAGTCCATGCACTATGGCGTTGGTAATCATGTCTATCCACAACTTCCTGTCTTGTGTACTTTCAATCAACTCTGACACAAATAATCCTCCATGTCATGATGTCAAACTGTCCAGCATGTTTGATTCTCGGTTTTCCTCCGCTTCTCTTTCCCTCCAGCTTTCACATGTCACAATGTACACCAGTTTTCTCCTTCTCATCACATGACCAAAGAATGTAAATTGTCTCTTTCTTATGGGGTCTCTAGTTCTCTTCGCGAGCCATTTTCTTTCAAGACATCTTCGTTGATCTTTTAATCTGTCCAGGGTATTCTAATCATTCTTCTACAAAACCACATCTCCGCAGCTTCCCAATAATTTTAATTAGTCTACCAAATACCTATGATTCACTTCCGTTTATCAAGAAAGATTTATACAGTATTTTAAGAATCTCAACAAAGAAAGAATACGTAAAACATTCTTCATTTGCTGCCTGTGCCTGAGCTATTCTACATTTAACTTCTTTAATACATCTGACGTTATCAAGTTACCAAGTACTTAAATATGTCAACCTACCCTTTGTTTGTACTATCAAAGCTACCGCCCTCATAATATAAGTTTTCTAACAAAAAGATCGAAAACAAGAAGTATGTAACTCACTAGAAATTTTACGTTAGGACACTGATGTTCAGCACTTCAACAATACAAACATATCGTTTAAAAATCACAATATAACTAATCCAAACATGCAAAAGACATATTTAAATCAATGAAATAAAGAACTTACTTTTTTTCTCCTGAGAAATATCTACACATTAATAGCGTCACAAACATTAAGTCTGCTGTATAAAGGATATGCACAGACGCGGGACGGTATGTTAAACACACTCTAAGGCGACTGTGTAGTTGTCAACACAAATCGAGGTCGTGTTTTTTTTTTCTTTCTTTGTTGCGTTACGGGAATTAGGAGAATTCAGGTGACTGTTTAAATTTAACCATGGGGAGAAAACAAAAGGGGGTTTACCTAGGTAGCCAGAGAAAGGAGGGAATTTTTCTGTTTGGCTGAGGTCATGTACATTTTTAGTTTTTAACTGTTGTTGCTGTCTGGGCTTGTTAGTTAGTTGCGTCTCCTTTACAGGACGTTGCAGAACCAACCCCAGCATGTTTTGGCTGTTGAGGTTTTTTACGCGCAAATTTCGTTCAGTAGTTGCTTGTTTGTTACATTGTTCTTCAAGTTTGTGTTGAACTGTTCGATAAGAGACCTATAGCGCAAGACTTCACCTTGTGGGATGCATTTTTGTATATGTAATTTTTAAGCCCCACCTCGGTTTGTGCCGGGAACCCTAAATATAGCTGGGCCATAAATATGGCCTAACGGCTGAACGGGGTTTCCGGAACCTCTCCACTGGTGATCTTCATCCGCATTGTGGCACTTTGTGTCACCGCGTGTTCATCGCTTGTGGGATGTGTTGGTGGGGTACTACTTACCTACCTTACCTAAGTAGCACTGGTCTTCAGAGGACGTAGCGGTCTGCCAGGAATTCTGTGAAGAGAATCCTTACTAAATACTAACCATATCACTTGTTGAGTGTTAGTTAGGGTACTTTATGATTTAATTCACCCCAAACATAGGAAATCACAGGCTTCCCGGGAAAGTCCAAAATTTTAGGAGTGTAATGGTTAGTGTTAGGGTTAGTCGGTGCCTCTGAGGCAGTCGGGGCTGACAGATCCTAACCCTAACCATAACCCATAACACCCCTAGAGTATGGGACTTTCCTGGGAGCTCTGATATTTTCTTTGTTTGGGATGAAATAAAAGTAAAATAAACTAGTTAGTCTTTTAAGATATTTATCTATGACAGTGGTTCTCAACATGTGGGCTGCGACCCTTTTAGGTCGAATGACCCTTTTGCATGGGTCGCCTAAGAACATCGCAAATCACATATTCATTGAAGTAAGGAAGCAAAATTATTGTTTGTGGGTCGTCACATGATCAGGGAACTGTATTGAAGGGTCGGGCCACTATGAAGTTTGAGAGCCACTGGTCTGTGACAATATGTGCGATAGAGCAACGGTTGTAAAGGGTTATTCGCCCCCCTCAACTAGTTTCTAAGATGGTTAGAGGATGGAAAAAGGGGTAGGGGAGTGAACATTTGACTAAATAGAAAGTAATATAAAACTTCCTTTTCTTTTTGTCAGCGTTAACTGGCTTTAACATCCAGTAGACAGCTCTGGTTGTTTGTCCACTTCTGGTCTTTGATCTTGTCTTGTTTCAGGACTTGAGTTTTGCGTGAATAATTAAAATTAAACTAGTAGAGATTAGGAAACCACACAGTTTAATTGGTTCACCAGAACAAGATGATTACCATCAATACTTTCAGAACATAGACAGAGCTGGCATTATGCACCACGACAAGACCACACACACCCATGTATTGGAAAGAGTAGGTATCAGAACAGTCATCTTAATGTTCAGTCTAAAAGGCCTCCGGTGCTGGGTCACACCTGGAGAATGGAGGATGGCAGAGTCACTAAAAACATCCTCTGTGGTGAATTAAAGACGTGTAGAAGATTCAAACATCTACTACGAAATAAAGATGTGTGCACGCGGGATATGAATGATACAAGTATTATGGCGGATTCGTGGGAACAAAATGCTATGGATCGTGTTATGTGGGAACGTCAGGAAGGGAATGATAGATAAAAAAGAAAGATAATACTACAAAAATGATGAGGGCTGAGCCTAAGAGAAGAAACAAACTAAAAACAGATGTTGACAACAACGGTCCTGAAATCCCATACGAAATTGTTAAGACTTTTCTTGAGGCATGCGGGTCTTGCTAGTCATACTCGCCCTAGCCTTGGGCTGTTAGCCACATGCCTACTCTTAGCGCAATATAACACTACAGTCCACAAAGACGAAAATGTACCAATCAAGACAAGAATACAGAGTCATGATCTCCAGTAAATACCACAGACCAGGAAGGAAAGAAGAATACATTAAGGAAATAACCAGGATACGGTATTACTTGTAACACAATTACGGGTTGCAAGCGACCAGACGCTCCTGTGTGAGAACTTGGGTTGATCTGTTGATATTCCAAACAGACACGCATACAGCGGGAAAACAGGAACCAGACACACGATACACTGTTTAAACAACGCACGGACAGTGTCATGTGATTGTCGTGGCGCTGCATTATGTACTGAGTGAGAACTGAGTCGATTTGAGTCAATAAATGACATCACAGCACTCGGGGCATTCCCATGCGTGCTCTGTCATCACCTTCAGCGGCCAGTAGTAATACTGATGGTACCGGTCACAATCTGGTTATATCTCCGTCTTGCCTTGCATCTGAGTGTAGTGAGCCGGCCAGACCCGCTGGTTACATCCAGGTGCATCATTCTCTCCAGGCATAATGAGTTAGAATTAGGGCTGTACCGAATAGTGATTTTCACTATTCGGCCGAGTACGAATAGCTGGACCAACTATTCGGCCGAATACGAATACGAATAGTGAATTATCATCATCAGGTGCTTTGCCGACTTGCATGGGCGATTATGCCACGCCACAATCTGCGATCGTCTGCAGCATGTATTAGTTCGTGTGCTGGCACACCTCCATGCCATACAACAAGACTGTCAAGAATCTTCTCTCGTTGTCGTCCGCTATCCCTCCTTTCACATATCTTTCCAGTAGTCACCACATGTTTCCATTTTCCCTCTTCTCATAACATGGCCGAAAAATGATGACTGTCTCCTTCTGATATCTGTGAGTAGTTGTCTTCGGGCTCCCACCTCTATCACAAACTCTTGGTTGCTTTTCTTTTGGCTGTCCAAGGTATTTTAAGCATTGTTCTGTAAAACCACATCTCTGAGGCCTCAAGAAATTGTTTGGCCTTCCTACCGATTGTCCAGGACTCACAGCCATATGTTAAAACTGGATGTATGTAGCAAGCAAGAATTATTTTTCTAACCTTCAATGACAAAAATATATTGCATAAGATGTTCTTCATTTTATAAAATGCAGTTTTTGCTTGTCCTATTCTGTTTCTTATTTCAGTAATGCATTCTCCCTCTGATGTTATCCATGTGCCTAGATACTTAAGTTTCGGTACTTGTCCCAAAATAAAACCATTGACTTTTTTTTTTTTTTTTTTACACATTTAGGAATAATTATTTTCTATGATACCACCATCATTTCTGTCTTCCCACTATTCAAACTGAGGCCAATTCTTCCAGTTTCGTGTATAAAATAGATATAAAAAGAAAACATCCATATTGTCAAATGTACGCTGAAATTTTACTTCACAAAATGTAGTACAGAACAGTAAAAATTTAAAAACATTTCATGTTTTGCATCCTTCAGTCAGTCTGTCTGTGGTAACTAATACATAGGAGTGAAAGTATTCTTAGTTTTATAACAAGTAACTAAACTTGTAAATTGTCACTGACAGCTTAGTTAATCCATGAAAGCGGCATCAGCATTTAAAAAACAAAACAAAACAAAAACAATCGTTCCATGTTGTCAGCATTAAGGCAGCTTCTTGTCACACTGAAGGTATTTCCCGCTGTACTAAACAGACGTTCACTTGGTACGGTCGTAGGTGGTGCACAAAGATAACGCTTGACAGTATGATACAAGGTGGGAAATCTTGATATGTTTATTTTTTACCAGCCGAGAGTCAGGTGTAAGGTAACCACTATTCGTATTCGGCCCGACCGCAACTATTCGGCCGAATACCGAATAGTTATTAGGTCCACTATTCGGCCCCGAAGCGAATACGAAGCGAATATTCGGTACAGCCCTAGTTAGAATATTGCTCAGTGTATCCCCCCCCCCCCCCCCCCAAATAAAAGGTGAATTTGAGTAGAGCGAAAGGGATACAGACAAGGAGAGATGCGGGGAAGTTGTAAGTCATCAACGTCATCATTGTGTAGCAGGAGTTGTTCAGACAACGTCACATTCCTCACTGTCTGCGTGAGAGATACTTGGTCTCCCCCCTCCTGCACCACACCCAGCTCTACCGTACTTTCATACTCAAGGAGTCACTTTTATCCGGTGCCCATCTTTGTGTTGCTCGGCCCACGACCGGCTCCAGCTGACGGGGGGTGCTGCTGACCTCACCGGCTCAGGCTAACGATGCATTACCGCAGCGTTTCTCAAACTGGGTACCGAGGCGCCCTGGGGTGCCATGAGCGTATGCCAGGGGTGCCACGGCAATAATCAAGTCGGCTAAAAATTGTAAAATTATTAAAAGAAGGTATGTAGATACTTAAAAGTTAAAATATAAGTCGTCTTTCCTCGCCAGTGTCAAAAATAGTTTATTTCTTGTTTGAGAACCGCTGTGTTAATGCGTCGTTAGCCCGACCCTGTGACGTCAGCAGCACGGCCCGTCAGCTGGAGTCAGTCGTGGTCGGCCCTTACCTTTCCTTCCTGTTGTCATGTCGTCTGCTATTATTTTTTTTTTTCTAATCCACTGCAGCGTTTGATATGACCAAAATATTCCAGCTTCCTAGACAGAAGTTTGGACAATGGACCAACATGGCACACTGGCGTAACCCATAAGTGCTCCATTCTTCCTCTAACTCAAGTCTGAGTCCGACGAAGCTCAGCACAGTGCACAGGCTCTGTAGCACCGGCGGGGATCCTGAAATACTTTGGGTAGACTTTAAATTGTGCCTAGGCAGCGCCGTTAGGCTAGCCTTTTCGATTTCCGACTGCCAAGGTATTTTTGTACGTGTGCAACATTGCACACGGGCGTTCGAGCTCACTACCCAGACCAAGAGGAATTACTCGAAGTCCAAGTCCACGTGAAAAAACCCCAGCCCTTACCGGGAACTGAACCTCTAGCAATCGAAACGGACAGCATGCCTCAAGACCACGCGCCCCCCCCCCCTCCCCCGCCCCCCCCCCCCAATCTTCTACAACAAGATGCGGTTTATTAGCCATTCTTCCTTGATTATAAGATCTTTCAGGATGCCAACGTTTTTTTTTTTCTTTTCTCTTCCCAGTATTGTAGAAATCTGTCCGTGTCAATACACGAACATAATTGACAGTAGCGCATCTTATAATTGCAAAGAATGTCAGTGTAATTAAAACACACGCACACTCACACACCGGATGTCATTATGTGTATTCGGTTTTATCCCACCTTTTTTCAGTCGCACGGAAAATTTTGGGCATTAGTGGTGGTATAGCTGCTTGGCTCTCTCTCTCTCTCTATCTCTTTCTCTCGGCTCAAAAGGATTTGGGTTCAAATTACCTTCGAGGACTACAACCGACCCAGCACTTTAGCAACTGATCTTAGCTGCCACGTTCATCCAGCGTAACATGAGTAGCGGGCAGAGTCATAGGAAGTAAAGGCGGCCGGCGTGATGTTGAACACGTCATCTACTGAGTGTCCTTTCTGTTGAAGAAGGAGAGGGACACTAACAGATTTATAAAACACACACATACGACAAGAAGCGTTTATGTTCTTGTTTACGAGCAACGAACACATGTATGGAATCGCCAATTATAGAAAATGAAAAAGGAAACAATTACAATTAATGAGATGAGATTCCCTTGAAGATTGTTAGAGATATCTGGGAAAGAAAGACATACAAAAATGATGAAATCATTAAAAACAATGGCGGTAATGACATAGTTAGGTTTAATTAAAATACAGTAGGTGAAATGTTTCGGCCATTTAACTCGGCTGTCAAGAGGAAATACACTTACTCTTCTAAATTCGCCCATAAAAATGCGGTTGGCACATTGCACTGTAATTTTCAACCTGTCTGCGATATCTGTGCTTTACATAAGCTCAAAACAGTGGATTTCAGTAAATCCATATTCTGGACTATGTTGTACGGTTTAGGAAGAAATAAATAAACATCAACAACGTTTTAATAGATTCTTTTTCCCATAGTCCTTGCCTTGAGACGATGGTTGTCATGTCTATACACAACCTTATATCTCGGGTATTTTCAGTTAGTTTCGACACAGAGGATTTTCCATACTGTGATGTCAAACCGTCGGCTCTGTGGTTAAGTCGATGCGAACGCTTCGTAATGCTGGGGTGCCGGGCTCAATCCTAGCTGCGGGCCACGCGCCTTGCATTAGTTTCGACACTGGTATCAGGGCGCCAATCGTCCAGAAGGCAATGGCAAACTACTGGACGTAAATTTGCCTAGAGAAACCAGACAACAGCCACGGACTGCTGGTGTTGGTTCTGCAACGTCATGTAAAGGATACGCAACTAACAGAGATGTCAAACCGGGGCGGGAATTTTTAAAATAAAAATGACATTGACTCACAGGTCGACCTAGCCTTGAGTGAATACCAGGTACAGTCCCTGGAAGTATAGGCGGTCGGCGAGATGCCGACCACGTCACCCACCAGGGGCTTGAAAGACGTGGACAAGTTTCCTTCACTGTTACTTCTGTAATGTCAGACCGCCGGGTATCGTATTTTATGGCACACGGGTGTAACCCATAACTGCCCCTTTCTACTTCTAACTCAAGTCTGAGTCCGAAGAAGCTCAGAGCACTCCGGCGAGGATCCTAAAATACATTGGATAGATTTTATAACTCCAAATTTGTGCCCAGGCTGCGCCGTTGGGCTACTCTTTTCGATATCGACTGTCAAAATTTTTTTTTTTTTTACGTACGCAACAATTCACACGGACGTTCTATTTTACTATCTGCAGACCAGGTAAAGTCACTAGAAGTCCACGTAAAAAAAAAAAAAATTCCAGCCTTAACCGAGGTGTGAATCCAGGACCTCCAGCACTCGAGGCGACACCATACCTAGAGACCACTCAGCCCCCACCCCCTATTCCTTAGATTGAAAAAAAAGAACAATTTAACCTCACTTTACCTTGCCGAGAAAAGTCGAGTGCCTTCAAGAATGTGCGATGAGAAAGGGGAGAGAGAGGACATGTTATTGCTTGGCAGGAAAGTCCCCTTCTAAAAAACTATAAAAATAACTTCAGGAATCTGAAATTCTAGTGTTTGCACTTCTTCTTCTTTATGCTTATGTCTAATTTCTCGCTTCTTGGACCTGGTTGAGGCTCACAGTGTTTGTAAAAGTAAAGTAAGTAAAGATAACTTTTCACGCCTTTCGGCGCATCGGGCATATGGGCAGAGCGTCCCATATTTTTACAGACCATCAGCACTGTGGGTAATGTGGTCAGCATTACGCCGCACAGTGTTTGATTTACACTAAATATCTGTCCAAATAACTTTACTTCTCCCTTCTCTTCAGGATTTGTTTTGGAAAGGTGAAATTATCAAGACATTGTAGACAATGATAAGATAAAAAAAAAACGAAAAGTATATAAGCAAGCTCCACAATATAACAAATACAGATAAAAGGTGAACGTTGCGGCTATTCAGCCTTCATCAGCACATACAAATGAAACAATTCTACACAGAAACACAAAATCATTTAGCTGGTACCTCTAAGCAGCCGGGTTGGTTGTTTCTCAGCAGAATGACTACACGTGTGACAATGATAACAAGGTATTTGTTTGAAAGAATGAAAAAAAAAATACTTGGCAGAGATGCCCTACATCTCTGCCAAGTATTTTTTTTTTCATTCTTTTTTTTTTTTCAGTTTAACATTTATTGATTGGGAAAACATTTCCTTAATTAACTAAGGAGTTAAAACGGACACAGCGCCATATCTTGACTTATTTTCATTTATGCAAGTCTGTATTCCAAAACGTTAACGTTGACTAAGTAGGACGTATACCAAAGCGGACGTATACCGAGGTACCCTCGTCACTCCTTGCTGCATCACTCTTACCGATGATCTATATGCTTTTCCGAATAATACACGTGCTCACATAAGGCCATAAACAGGTTTGCCTCATGCATCAGTATTCCACCAAGCTGTGCAGAGCCAGCCAGTGCGTCCGTCTGTTAGTCAGACAACAGAAACAAATGTCTGTCTTTCACATCGCATGCACAGACTTATCTATCGATCACCCCACTCTATTCACAGACAGCAGGCGAGAATAGCATCTCAAGGTTCACGGCTCACATCTATCCGGGACACTAAAGGACTTTGACGTAAGAGGCATCTGGGTTTTGTTCTTGTATCTTTGAGTTTCGCTTGCCTGGAAACTCGGCTGAACGCAAATGCCAACAGTTTTCCAGAAATAAATTTGGCCTGCAATTCGAGATATTTGCGCTTTATATATTCAGGGAATTGCATTCTTAAATAATTTATAATATGGCGGCTGGGTGTTTTCCTAGGGTCTGTTTGTTTGACCGTCTGTCTGTCTGTCTGTCTGTCTGTCTGTCTGTCTGTCTGTCTGTCTGTCTGTCTGTCTGTCTGTCTGTCTGTCTGTCTGTCTGTCTGTCTGTCTGTCTGTCTGTCTGTCTGTCTGTCTGTCTGTCTGTCTGTCTGTCTGTCTGTCTGTCTGTCTGTCTGTCTGTCTGTCTGTCTGTCTGTCTGTCTGTCTGTCTGTCTGTCTGTCTGTCTGTCTGTCTGTCTGTCTGTCTGTCTGTCTGTCTGTCTGTCTGTCTGTCTGTCTGTCTGTCTGTCTGTCTGTCTGTCTAGCGAGAAGATGATTAAACCTGCAAGTTCCACTGCCTCTGGTACCTGGTATTCTATCAAAGAAACATAGATTTGATTCATTAGTAGCATCAATGAGTGATGGCAGTAAGTAAACGAAAGGATCCTCCCACACATTCAGGATTATTGAGCACATAGGGCCAGACCTATATTTTATCTATATTTTATGATCCAATCGGCACTTGGTGAGGGACGTGGACAGCATCAGGGCGGCCGTCTTTACCTTCCGGGGCTTGCACCTGGTACCCATTGAATCTTGGGTCGAACAGGTAGTCAATGTCATATATGAAAAAAAAAAAGTTCTGCTTCGTCAGGTGTATAATCAACGACCATCCGATCCGCACTGAACAGACTACACAAGTGTCTGGAGGCCTAAGGGAAATAATGAAAACTATGTGCGATTAACAGTAAATCGTTACATAGTTATAAGCCCTTAATATTTTTTTGAGCTAGGATATTTTTTAAAGGTAACCTTTTGTTAAATTCAATAACACAATTACTCACACGCACAAACTGATGCATACACAAAGACGTACATCGCCGATACAGATACAGTCATACTCACCGTATTTATCTCTTGTATCATTCATTCACTGATTGATTGATTGATTCATTCATTCATTGCCCAGTTGTGCCACTATAAGTGACATTTCA
>CAJHNH020001539.1:92500-95000 GCA_905116865.2 Candidula unifasciata | reverse complement strand
GTATGTATGTATGTATGATGTATGTAGTGTAGGTTATGTATGTATGTATGTATGTATGTAATGTATGTATGTATGTATGTATGTATGTATGTCTGTATGTATGTATGTATGTTGTCTGTATGTATGTATGTATGTATGTATGTATGTATGTCTGTATGTTATGTATGTATGTATGTATGTATGTATGTCTGTATGTATGTATGTATGTATTAGTTAGTTAGTTAGTTAGTTGGGTTATCCTCATTGCACTCCGGACATGTCCATAGGTGCTCAGATCCTCCCCTCAGTATGAACCCCAACGTCCGATGGCTAATAGTACCAGTTCTATGTTGATTAACAAGTCTTCTGGCGTAGCTGGTGTGCGTCTCGTTTTTTGCTGTGCCGATCTTAATTCCCAAGTCTGCCATTCTGGCGAGTGATGTGGATTCACTGCCACCAAAGTCCTCTATTCTTCCCATTTCTCTGAGGGCATTGATAATATCAGCATGATCCATAGGCTGACCGTCGGTAGTGATAGCGGATCCAGCCAACCTGTCAGCTCTTTCATTTCCATCGACGCCTGCGTGTCCCGGAACAAAAATAAAGGTGATTCCACGAACAGTGGACTTCTGTAATGATTCAAGCCATTGTCTTCGCACTGAACCTGCCTGAACCCTCCGGATCATACTCATTGAATCACTGAGTATACACACGCGGGTGTATTTTTGTGTTTCAAGCCAGGCAAGCGCTTGTGTCACTGCCATCACCTCCATCGTCATGCTGCTGGTTGTCATGGAGAAGGCGCCGTTGGCTTCTTTGACTGTTCTGCCCGCTGAGCGTGCTGTAAATGCCCATGCGCTTCTTCTTTGGCGTATAACGGATCCGTCTGTATAGATTATTGCATCTGCTTCATCTGAATTTTCACCGATGAGAGCGTTGACCTCTGCATTAACAGCAACAGGATTCTCTTCTCTACATCGCCTGTTGAGTGTGACAATACAGGAAAATGTACAAATAAACGCCTGAGGCACAGGTATCCATTCTGCACCAGGTATGATGTCGGTTAGGCTGCATATTTGCCTAATGACATCTTCTGCCCGACCTAGCCACGATTTCCCCCTCTTCAGTCTGTCGCCCTTTTCACAAAAAAGCGCTTGATGCAGTGGGTGTTTCTTATCAGCGCATATTTTGAGATATGCCCGAGCCCTCCACATCCTGATCCTTTGGTTCATTGTTGGAAAGTCAAGTAGATACCTCATTGCTCCACAGGATGTGTCTCTAGTACATCCCAAAATAATGCGCATGGCTTCATTTTGCACCTTTTCGAGTCGTTCAATCTGGGTAGCACTGACAGTGAGGATGGCCAGAGCGTATTCTATGGGGGAAAGGACCAGACCGTAGAATAGAAGTATTAGTAGTCTTTGCTCAATATTGGAAGCAGCCATAATCCTCATTGCAGATAGACCTTTGCGTGCTTTTTGTTATCACATGGTCAACGTGTTCCCTGAATGACAAGCTGCGATCGAACCTCACCCCGAGAAACGTCATAACGTTGGTTCTGATCAATGCATTATCACGCATTTTCACTTCTGGTAAGTCCGACTTGACAATGTGATTGTTCAAAGAGAACCATGACACTGATGCCTTCGATGGATTGACATAGGCATTGGAACCATCACACCAGGCGGCAATTCGATCGAGTTCTTTGTGCATAGTGCTGGCGATCTCCTGTCTATCACGCCCTCGTCGATAAATCAAAATGTCATCAGCAAATGACAAAGTCCTTCCCTTTCCATTCAACTGCTGCTCAGTGATCATCACCGTGTAAACGTTGAATAAGACTGGTGATAGCGGTGATCCCTGTGGCAAGCCTGGACATATCATTTGCGGTTCGGAGGACCAGCTACCACATCTTAGTACAATCTTTCTCTGGAACAGGACCGCAGCAATCCAGCGGATCAGAATAGGATTAACTTCTAGTTTAAGCAGTAATTGCATTAAATAATCGTATGGTACTTTATTGTAGGCATCTTCTAAGTCCAACACTGCAGCACATGTCTCTTCTTTAATCTGAAATCCCTCGTACACATCGTAGGCGAAAACTGCAGCATTGAACCATGTCTCTTTATTTAACCTGTACCCTCCAAGTGTTGGTGGGAACTTATCATGTAGTTCCAAGTAGGTGGTCAATCTTTGTGCGACAATTTTTTCCAAAAGTTTGCCAACAGTATTCTGCATCGAGATGATTCTGTAGCCGCAGATCTTTGAGTGGTCTTTATTAGGCTTTGGTAGTGGGAACAAATAACTATGGAGCCATTCCTCTTGTATCTGGCCACTCTGGATGCTGATATTGAATTCCTTTGCCACGCTTTTTAAATCAGCATTCGACATCATCAGCATGTCGTTGTATCGGATGCCGTCAGGGCCTGGAGCAGTGCTGCGCGATTTCTTGAGGCAAGTTCTTAAGGTATCTGCAGTGATTGTGAGATCAGTGCCTAACACAGTGTTCTCGCACAGCATC
>CAJHNH020001539.1:37500-87500 GCA_905116865.2 Candidula unifasciata | reverse complement strand
TCAGCATCACGCCAGCCGCCTTTACTTCTTGGAGGCTACACCCAGTACCCACTTAGGGCTGGGTCGACCTGAGAGCCAAGGTCATTTTTAAAAAAAGTCCGGCTCCACCAGGGAGCGAACCCACGACCTTCCGATCCGCGGTGAGCGTCTAACCACTCCGCCACGGCGACTCCCTGAACCATGTGTACGTCTGTACATTTTAATTGTGTATTAAAAAAAAAATTTTTGGTGAATTGAGGGTTTTCCATATACTCACGAGAAGCTGCACTGGAAAGAGATGAAAACTTACAAGTTTACAAGGATTTTGTTATCCTTGCCGTTTTTAGTACAAGACAGATTTCACACAGTCTGCCTTAGAAAACTAATGCATATCAGATGACAAGACAAAGTACCTGATACAGTAGTCCTTGAGAAAGCAGCCATGCCCAGCATCCACACTCTACTGATCCAGTATCAGATTCGTTGGGCTGGTCATGTGGCACGCATGCCAGATCACAGGCTCCTCAAAAAATTCTTCTATGGTGAGCTGCAAAATGGGAAACTTTCCCAAGGCGGGCAAAAGAAACGCTTTAAGGACACATTGAAGTCTTCACTCAAAGCATTTGGGATGAATGTTACCAATTGGGAGGCTGCCTCTCAAGATCGAAATGCACGTTCTGCAACTCTACACAAGGGCGCGGCTACATGTGAAGCAAACAGAACAGCAAGACTTATTAAGAAAAGGATGAACAGAAAGGCGACTGCAGGAGATCCCCTCACTGGCACACAACTCATTTACTATCCTCACTGTCCAAGAACTTTTCGGGCCCGCATCGGCCTCATCAGTCATCTTCTTACTCATACTTGATGGAAAAGAGTGGTCATCATCATCTTGATGGACAACACACACAAGACAGATATTACGCTATATAATATTACAGAAAGTAAATTAACCTAGTGAGATTGGAGCACTGGGCTTAATATGGAGGTCCTGGATTCGATCCTCGATAGAAATGTGTCGATCTGTTCTCCTTGAGGAAACAGTTGCAGTCCTTACCTTTACAGTTGGTGGATGCTGCACGAGTTGGACAGCCTTGAATTCTCTGGATCATGTTGCCACTGTCCTAAAGGTCCTATACGGGAACAAAAATACATGTTTTATGGCACAAATTTAGCGAAAAGATCCAAACATGTAAATGATTTGGCCATTTACAGCAATAGGTGGATGACATTTTAAAAATAACATCTTACAATCAGCAAGCAACTGTGTTCCATGTTATCATGAACCTGTCAAACAATAACATATCTTTAAAGTTGCAAAACCAACTCGAAAATACGATACTAATAACAGAACCACTAGCCCTTGATTTAAAAAAAAAGATTTTTTGCGTATCCTTTACAGGACGTTGAAGAACCAACTCCAGAATTTTTGGGCTGTTGTGGTTTTTCTAGGCAAATTTTATGTTAATTAGTTTGTCATTGCTTTCTTAACTGTCAGCTTTCGGTACCACTGTCGAAACCAAGGCAAGACAAATCGACTGCAGCTAGGATCGAACCCAGCACCCCAGCATTACGAAGCTAGTTCGCAACGCCCAAGACGTAGAAGCTGACAGCCCGTATTAAACATGTCGTAAAAGGCTGTAAAACCGCTGGCCCTTCATATAAGCATGTCGTAAAAGGCAACAATGTTTGTCTGTGCTTTCTGCATTTGCCATTAGACCCTCTCAGATAGTTGAAAGTATTAGAACCACTGGCTCTTCATAAAAGCATGTCGTAAAATGGCGACAATGTATCGCTTCACTCTCTGTATTGACCATCTTTTAATGTAGTGTAAGTAAGTAAAGGACTCTTTTTCACGCCTTCAGGCTTATTAGGCATATAGGGCTAGACCTATATTTTATTAACACATCAGCACTGGGTGGTTTATATGGTCAACATCACACCGGTTCATGGCGGTGTTAGACATGTTTCTTGAGTCGGAGCATTTGGAGCGGCATATCTAGTGCAGTCGGCAACAACTGTACAGGTAACAATTTTATTTGGGATATTATGATAATGTGTTTTGCCGGTAAGCGTGGGCTGTCATATTTTAGCCCTCTCACATGATCACCAGAATCACTGATCAGTTCTATGTTTTTGTCTCGCTCCTTACCTCTGCCGACCACAATGTCCGGGTATTTGTCTCTTTGCCTGCTTTCCATCAATTTTGCCAGCTATTATAAAGTTCTCGAGTCCACCCCGTCTTATAACATTACATTTTTTCTACGTCCGATTGTTTTCATAAGTTTACTGTTTTTATATGTCTTGATCAGGAATGCTACGTTTGTTTTACTATCCACCCAAGCTACTCCGTTTTGGAGCTGCGTTGTCTCGGGGCATAGTGTCCGCCTGGAGTGCTAGTGGTTCCGGGTTCAATCCCCCGGTAAGGGTTGTGATTTTTTTCACCTGGAATTGGGCTTTTAGTAATTTCTCTGGTCTCTGGGTAGTGAGATCGGACGTCCGAGTGCATTGTTGTGCGCGTTAAAAACCCGTTGGTAGTTTAAAATCGAAAAAAAGTGGCTTTAAGGCTCAGCCTGAGCAAAATTTAGAGTTACGAATCTACCCAAAGTATTTTAGGATCCTCGCCGGTGCTACAGAGCCTGTGCACAGTGATAAGCTACTTCCGACTAAGACTTGAGTTAGAAAAAGAACGGAGCACTTATGGGTTAACCCGTGTGCCACGAGGTTGATCCGTTGTTGAAACCTCAAACCTCAGACCATAATATTCTTCTCAGAAACCACATCTCTGCCGCCAAATAAATGATTTTTCAGCTTGTTTTCTTATTGTCCGTGTCTCACCTGTATATTTAAAATATATCTACCATTTTATGGAAGATTCGAACACAGATCTCCTCGCTAAGAGCCAACATCTCCGCTAGTTCGATCAGCCGCTTGTGAGTTGCACATACAACAATCTGTAACACACACACATACATTCATTCCTTGCCCTATAGAACATGTCTGATTGTAACAAAATCAATACTAGACAACGCTAATGAATGTATTATTATTCAACTCGTTTTTCCTATAAGATCCGTTCTTTCCATTTTCCGTTTCCTCAGCCTTTCATCATTAAAATTTCAAGCGTCATATTCTCTTTGGGTTAAGTCGATACAGATAAATGTGTATTAATAAAACATGTTTAAAATATACGCCCGCCGTCTGCTAAAACAGACACTGCTTTAGATAGGATATTTATGATTCGGGAAATAAATATTACTGCTGTTTTTATGGAGATATTCAGCAAAATGAACTGCATTTGTTTTTCATTACAATACAAATATTTATAAACTATGTTTATATATGTTATGTTAATTCAACGGATTAACATAATGGCACATGGAACCCATAAGTGCTCCGTTCTTCTTCTAACTTAAGCCTGAGTCTGATGAATCTCAGCGCAGTGCACGAACTCCGCTGCATCAGCGAGTTTCCTGAAATACTTTGAGTAGATTTTGAACTATAAATTTTGCATGGGAAGCGCCGTTAGGTTACTATTTTTTAAATTCTAACTGTCAAGGTATTTTCTAACGCCACAATACACACGGGCGTCCAGTCTTACTACCAAGAGACCAAAGAAAAATTACTAGAATTCCAGGTGAACAAATCCCAAATTTCACCGAGGCTTTATCCCGGAATCTCCAGCACTCGAGGCGGATGCCATATCTCGAGTCCACTCAGCCACTCAAAACTATGACAAGTTGGAAGGCATAACAACATAGTTAGTTAATCAACAGATTATCTTCAGTGCACATAGGGCAAGTCCATATCTGTTCGTCTTTGGCTGCCTCATAATGTGTACATCTAGCGACCCCTCTGTTGATCTGAATATTACGTATAATTGCTAAAAGTTGTCATCATGTGGGATGCAATTTTTTGTTTGAAGCCCCACCCTGGCTTCTACCGTGGGCCCTGAATATAGCCGGGGCATAGATATGGTCTAGCCATAGATATCGTCTAACGGCTGAAAGGGGTTTCTGGGACCTTTCTACGGGTGATCCTCATCCATATAGTGGCAACTTGTGTCACGGGGTGTTTATCGCTTGTATGATGTCCTGGTGGGGGTACAACTACCTACCTACCTTTTGATCTGAAATTCTTGTGGTCTGTTGAATGTTGCCGACTCGCGGTCTTCTCGTAAATCACCTACTCGTCCTACCTCTTTACATGCACTGAGAGTATCGACCGGTTCCATTGTTTGGTCGGTATCTATCGTGGCCTTGCCAGCAAGCCAATCCGTTCATCTAATTCCCTCTTATGTTTATGTTTATTTGACGGATCAAAATCGTGTGACACACAGATGTAACGCATAAGTGCTCCGTTCTACTTCTAACTCAAGCCTGAGTCTGAAGGTTCTCAGCGCAGTGCACGAATTCTTGCATCGGCGAGGATCAAGAAATACTTTGGGTAGATTATTACCTCCACATTTTGCCCAGTCAGCGCCGTTAGGCTACTCTTTTCGATTTGCAACTGCCAAGGAGAGTTTTTTTCAACGTGCGCAAGAATACACACGGGCGTCCTGTCTTACTACCAAGAGACCAGGGGAAATTACTAGAAGTCCACATGAAAAAAATCACAGCCCTTACCGGGAACTGAACCCTGAATCTCTAACCCTCGAGGCGGACACTAAGCCTCAAGACCACTAAGCATCCACTATGGTATTCTCTCTTACCCCAGTGTGTTCTGGCATAACAGTGAAACTGATTTCCGTCAGACGAGATTTCCTCAACGACTAGCCATAGTCTTCTAATCAATGTGTCTCCATCTTCATGGAGTCTTTTAGAAAGCTGTGCATGGGTAAAAACATGTTGTGTTTTTAGCAATGTCGTTGCTTTTGTCACCGTCATCACCTCCATAGGTCTACTACTTGTAGTTGAGACAAAGTTACTGCTATCTTCTCTTGCAGTGTTTCCATTGAACAAGAATCGGGAAACCCCATGCATAAGCTTTGTACGCGTTGTAAAACGCATCAATCAGTGTCAATACCTGCACATCCTTCAGCTAGTTCTTAATAACTAATGCTTGAACTTCAGCCTCGACCTCTGAAGGTTTTGTTATCTGCGCGCTCTGTTTAGTTGTATGCAGACTGATAGGAATGTGCATGACTCTGCTGGCACTCGTACCCATTTCTCACCAGGTTCTCTGCCCTCAATTGAACAAACCTGTTAACTAATATCCCCAGCATTGGCCTACCCTGGATTTTTCTCTCCTAACCTGCTACCCTTCTGTCTGCGAATATCACTGTGCAGTGAATGGCTTGTGTCGGCTCTGATATGCAGATACGTACATGCACGGCAGATAGATCAAAACGGTAACGCATTGCCCTGCATGCCTGACGTCGACGTAAGGGAGCGCCGTGGGAAATAGGCCTTGGTAAAACAGAATCCTTTGTGCAGCGTATGGCGTCCTTCCGTAAGCGATCTTGACTCTCTGTGTACGGCTAAAAATCAGAATGAAAAAAAATTAAGACAAAGTCCACAAAAGGAGCGTGCGCAATAGGAGTCTATTGGTGTTCTGTGGGTTGGTCCCTTTACAACAGTTGTTTCGGCCCCATTATCTATCTTAGACAATCTCGAGTGGTGGGCCGGCCTAGGTCATGACTCCTAGACCTCGGACTTCTTCTGCGCGTTTCAGACAAGACAAAATGGTGGTATTGCAGCATGTGATGAGATCATGGTTCTACACACACACACACACACACACACACACACACACACACACACACCCATACACACACTTATATATATATATATATATATATATATATATATATATATATATATATATATATATATATATATATATATATATATATATATATATATATATATATATATATATATATATATATATATATATATATATATATATATATATATATATCATCGCTGCGATAGCAAATTGTGCTCCTACCTTCACGATCAGCGTGTTAATGAACGGTTGATTCATTAGACAGACGTTTATCGGACAGAACGAGCAGTCGGCTGAGTAAAACGGGCAGACGTTGACAGGACACTAGAGGCTCGGACATTCTACCAAACGCTTATTCCCCACGGAGCTCCATTGCGTCCACAGCTAGCTTGAAGCTATATCAGCAGCCTCTCCCAGTTGTCTTAGTGCCCGTTTTCGCTTGTTTCCTCGCAAGCCCAGTTGCTTTAGGACTTTGTATGTGGAGGTGGAGGTTAGCCCTTCCACGTCTACCTTGGCGGCGAAATGTTTTACTGCCTACCCCTAATCGCTCCTCAGACTGGCCACCAGGTCGTAGCATTTCCCGAGTTTATACAGGTGGTTCTCTTCGATCAGCCACTCGTACGGCACACTGAGTTCTATCGGGATGAGCTGGAGTTCTGTCACAGATTGCAAAAATTTGTCTGGTCCCAGGCCAGTCTTTCGAATTGTTTCTGGATATTTCTCAGAACTAGACAGGTCCCCCGATAGTTACCAGTCCCCCGCACAGTCCAGTATGTGTGTAGTGTAGGCGACATTGTTGAACGTAGTTTTAGATATCTGCCCAGCCTTGAGGAAGATCATGGAAGAGACGTTAGGTCCTTGCATTGGCTCTCATCCTGGCTTTCTCCACAATATCGGCCAACTCTTTTAGGATCTTATGTAGGTGCCTTATGCATCGTCCCTTACCTAGGGCTTTTCTTCACGCCAACAATACGTGTTCAGGAGTCTGGTTAGCTCTCCACAGGGGCAGTGTTGGGTCGTTAGTGGCACGCGTTGTGACCATGTTAGCGCCTTTGGGTAACACATTCTACGCAGATCGAATGACAAAACTCTGTCGTAGTGGAGCTTTCCCTCAGATCTCATCCCATGTGACTACTCGTCAATTTCGAGGCCGATCCATTGGCTTTACTGCGGCTGCTGTGCTATTTTTGGAACTAGTATATCAGTTTCTGCTTAGGGGTTGCGAGTCCGACTCGTAATTCCAACGTACCACGATCGAAACCCACTGCTGGCTGTGTGGATATTCATTATCGTATGGGGGGTCGCAGGTCGAAACAGCTTACAAAAGGGACCAGCATGGCTGTCCTGGGGAAGTAAAGACGGCCGGCGTAATGCTTACTACATTACTCACCTAGTGCCCATGGTCTGTAAAAATATGGGCGCTCTTTCCATATACCCTGTCATGAGTTGAACAGCCACCATACACAGTGGACGAGTCGGGACTTGATATCCCTCGCGCTCAGAAAAATTTCCAACTTAGACCCTTCCGGAAAGGTATATAGTCCCTTATATTGATCTATACCTTTATCTGGTGAAATAGTCATTTCTAGACCTTCTAGTTGCTTTGATAAATCTTCATTTTCAAACTTGCAACTGTAGGTTAGCGAATTATGGTATTTTATTTAGAAATTCCTGTCAACCGGTTTACTCCTTGTTCATGAATACAAGGAGCAGCAAAATAAGGAATAGAGCGAAATAATCATGGTAACAAGGGCAAAGATATACATACCATATACATGTATACACGCACCCACACACACCCACATCCACCCCTCTACCTTTACACAGACACCCACACACACGTACATACGCACACACTCACGCACCCACACACACACACATCCACCCCTCTACCTTTACAAACACACGCACACACACTAGCAGAGTATATACAAAATCCCATTAGCTTATTTCTCATATCGCCTCCAAGCTGTGCTGTATATCCATTAAGGAAATGGCCGGTGCTTTGGCTGACAGCAAAGACATCACTTAAGTGACATTGTATAGTTATGGCTCCAGTTTTCCTACCTACTTCTTCAAATCAATACTACGGAACAGAAAGGAGCTGTAGATAATGGATTCCTATCTTACGGATCTGGAAGGGTCTTATAATAAAGTCATCAACAACCATGTCCCTTCAGACTGATTGTGGTCATAAATCCAAACGTCAGAACCCGTTTTAACGTCAGGAATATGCTGCTAGAGTTCAGCGGCTCCCAACATGTGGGCCGCGACACTCTTTGGAGGGAAACCACCATTTCCTAGCGGTCGCCTAAAAACATCGGAAAACACATATTTATTGAAGTTAAGAAGTGGCAACGAAAAACAGTTATGGTTGGGGGTCACTACAAAATGAATAACTGTATTAAAGGGTCGCGGCCTTCGGGAGGTTGGGAAACACTGTGCTAGCCTCATCTTTTTCTAGACCACTCAGTACGTGATAGATGATTTGATGAGCATCCCGCCGACCGCGTTTACTTCCCAGGACTTTACCTCGTACCCATGTTTAGACTGGGGCATATTCTTTTAACAATCCTATTCGGTGAGGGATTTTATCTCAAGTCTTTCGTACCGGCAGGGGGTATTTAAAACCACCGCGGCTCTAGACTGTGGTCAGTCCTAATCAAAATCAATATACCAGGTGCCGTCTTTGCAATGAAGTTTCGATACAGCTGATCTCCAGCAGGTTGTGTCTATTGCCTTGGATGTGCATTCTTAAACACTGCTCTTCATCCATCCCTTGATGCTTACACCCTCTTCAACCACTCCCAAACTGCGTTTAGCTGTTTTCTCCATTATGGTTTTAATTAATAATACAAATTGAGGAAGACAGTGAAAATTTCACAAAGTGTAAAAATTTAGGCTCTATAATAAACAGCAATAGAGACTGCCCAACAGCTGTCAAAGAAATTATTGTCATGGCAAAGATCAAACAACTTTAAAAGTCTAAGGTTAAAACACTCGGAGGGCAGTCACAAGAAACACATTCTGAGAGCAGGCGTCTTCCCTGCAGAAACATAAGAATATAGGTCATGAATTGTCTTGCAGTCACTGAGGAAGAAAAAAATGGGATTTAAATCTGAAATCGTCTTCTGCTTTGCGTTCACCAGCCGTAAACTCTGGTGTAAAGTTGTGGTTGTTCGTCTACTGCAGTATTGTTCAAGAACCTGAGTGTTGCGTGTGTATCCATTTGACAGATCTGACACATTTGTGTGCAGACTTTCGGTTCCTTGCCTCTCAGGCAGATGCACTCCGACTTCGAAGGAAGCTACCAATTAGTCGACTCTTACGACGTGCTTTTTGGTAGGTAGTGGATCTATTCTTGTTTTCCCTATAATAGGGCCCTGGAACCAACATGGGGGAGAGCTGAAATGATACAAATTGATTCTAAGAATGTCAAGGACCAAGGAGAAAATAAATACTAACACCTAAAAGATCTCCATGTCAAGGAAGATTGGCTAGTAAATAGCATGTTAGAAACTGAAATTTTTCGATCGCATCCAGTGCTATATCGGATTGGGAAGAATGGCAGCAGAAGGTATCGTTACATGAAAAAACGGGCAAGGACCGATCAGCCCAAAGATGGGAACTGAGTGTGAGTTACACCTTGGGTTGAAATGCGCACGATGCGGGAGAGAAATCAGGCGACCGAGTATCTTTTATACAGTTTGGGATGAGAGCGACGTTCTACAAAAAATCCTCCTGCTACAGGATGATGATGATGATGAAATATTTATTTTGATGTCGATCACTATCACTGTATTTCGTAACCTGTTAACTCTTTTCAAGTACCAACATACAGAGAAACAACAACATCTTAAAATTGATAATTGTCAAATATTATACTGACTCAGCCTTGCCTATGGCGCAGAAATCTAAAACATAAAGAAGCGCAACAATAGTCCGTTCCCAAAGTTGTGCCCATCTTTAAACAATATGTAACTCAAGTACCATTTAGTATAAGATGTTGAAATTTGTCACGCAACACGCTAAAAAACTATACCTTTGTAAGAAATTTACATTAAAATAAACAACTATCTAATTTTCATCTTAACTTTTTTTCCCTGTGGCTCTGTGGCTAAGTCGATGCGAACGCTTCGAAATGCAGAGATGCCGGGTTCGATCCCAGCTGCGGGATATGCGCCTTGCGTTGGTTTCGACAGTGGTATCAAGAAAGCCTACCGTCTAGGAAAGCAATGGCAAACTAGTGGATGTAAATTTGCCTAGAAAAACCACACAACCGCCAGCGCTGTTGGGGTTGGTTCTGCAACGTCCTGTAAAGGATACACAACTAACCTAACCTATCAATAAAACTGACACCGATTCAATGCAAGCAATCGGCATGCTAACAGTAAACCGAGTAACGGGAATTTTTCAAAACATCAAATTGCACTCAGTTATCTCTAGTATTAGTCCATTTTTGAGTTAGACGAACGCAGTTTTTCATTGTGTGTGGGATAAGCTCTCAAAATATTCGCTTGGCATCCCTGAACATAGGAATTAATATCCAAACAATCTTCTCCCGTGTGCCAGCTGCTATGTATTCAATTTTTTGAGAGAACTTAAATTATTCGTCAAAGAAAGAACAAAGAAATTCATCACTTTAAGATCGTAGATTTATAAAATCATAGATCATGGGTAATCTAAGGCCATGCAAACATTCGTGCTGATCCGTACAAGAACGTTCAAAATATTTGTTAAAGTGTGACGGCACGACTTTGGAAACGCTCTATAGAAAATCAAACTGAGCCTCTGTAGATATGAATATGTCGAAGAGTTGTTATTTCATAGAGACACAGTTACATACATTCTAGAGAGACTGAATGGCAAGAGTTCCTGAAAGACATTGAAGAGAGACAAGTAAATTCTTTTGGCCACATTAAAGTATACAGTTCTTTTCAAAACATACCGGAGAAACAGGTTGCATGCAAGCGAGCAAGAGGCATGCAGCAATACAAGTGGGAGGATAACATCGTGAAAGTAGCATTGTTTAGTGTATAGCCAGGTCAAAAGACAAATAGTGTATAAGACAATTTTCATGCAGCTCTCGTTATAGAGACCGCGCCTGACTGGCTGATCACTTTTCAATGGCCTTAAGTATTCATCAATAATTTACAATAACAATTTTGAATGTTGAATTAAGAATCGATATCATAGTACTCGGGTCACTCCGATTAGCGTTTCGTCCCCATCTTCAGCAGCAAGCGAAGAGTTAAAAAAACCGATGTTACCAGTAACTGTCTGATTGTCTCGCCTTTCCCATGAGTGTTGAGCGTCGGCCTGATCCCCTTGGTAACTCCTCGTAGAGCCATTCTTCTCAGACCGTAAAGGTCTATTTGTGCCTCCGCACTGTTCACTCGCTCCCAAAGGGAATAACAACATCTAACTTGTCATACCTCAGTTCCATATAAATTGGTGCAGAACCGACCAGTCTATCTTCCTCTCGTTTCCCAACACACCGGCATTACCTGGAAAAAATATCCAATAGACACTAACTGCCTAGGACCTCTGAAGCGATGCTTGTCACTCTGCAAATTACCAATTGAACGGTAACATCGAAGTCTGTCTATCTGTCTTCTTTTACCTATCAGGACATCACACAAGCGATAAACACCCAATGACACAAAGTGCCACCATGCGGATGAGCATCACCCGTGGAGAGGTCACAGAAACCGTGTTCAGCCATTAGACTATATTTATGGCCTTTCTATATTGCCGCCTCTGGCAAGAGCCAGAGTAGGGCTTTAAATAACGAAAAATTGCATCACACAAGTAGATGATACATCGAAGTTTAAATTTATTTCTAGATATAGCATTGTGTTGACGTCATCAGTATCCATAAATTGAGAATTCCAGAAATAATATCTCACCCGACAGTGGTTTTAATGTATTTCGTAGCTTTTCATATTGCTCTCAGAAAGACAAAAATACATGCTTCCTGACACTGCGTGCTTCCGCAATGCTAGTGCAAATAGTTTACCAGATAAGGCTGAATAAATGTTGGGATTTTCCTTGTGTGGGTTTCTGGTCCTATTTAGAGGCGACTGACTACTTTCTTTCCTTTGAAATAGGAGTGGATCAGTTTTAGAGGCTAGACATCAACGGACTGACGTTCTATTAAAAAAAAAAAAATTTAGGATTTGTAAAAAAAAAAAAAAATTCAGATTTGTAAAGTGTATGTACATGCAAAAACTCAAATCCTAGAACAAGAAGATTACAGAATTGGATACTGAAGTCGCCCTCATAAAGAATGCCATTTTTTTGTTTTTTGAAGCCCTACCCTGGCCGCTGCCGGGGGCAATGAATATGGCCTAAACAGCTGAAAGGGGTTTCTGGGACCTCTCCATAGATGATCCTCATCAGCATGGTGACACTTTGTGTCACTGGATGTTTATCGCTTGTGTGATGTCCTGGTGGGATACAACTACCTACCTACAGAAGTGGATGAATAGCTAAGATATGGCGACAAAGTTTACAGCCAGTGAACGTGAAGAATAAGGAAAAAAAAAGGAGGAGAAGAAGAAAAAGAAGAAGAAAAGAAGAAGAAAATGAAGAAGAAGAAGAAGAAGAAGAAGAAGAAGAAGAAGAAGAAGAAGAAGAAGAAGAAGAAGAAGAAGAAGAAGAAGAAGAAGAAGAAGAAGAAAAAGAAGAAGAAGAAGAAGAAAAAAGAAGAAGAAGAAGAAGAAGAAGAAGAAGAAGAAGAAGAAGAAGAAGAAGAAGAAGAAGAAGAAGAAGAAGAAGAAGAAGAAGAAGAAGAAGAAGAAGAAAGAAGAAGAAAAAGAAGAAGAAGAAGAAGAAGAAAAAAAGAAGAAGAAGAAGAAGAAGAAGAAGAAGAAGAAGAAGAAGAAGAAGAAAGAAAAAAGAAGAAGAAGAAGAAGAAGAAGAAGAAAGAAGAAGAAAAGAAGAAGAAGAAAAAGAAGAAGAAGAAGAAGAAGAAGAAGAAGAAGAAGAAGAAGAAGAAGAAAAGAAGAAAGAAGAAGAAGAAAAAGAAGAAGAAGAAGAAGAAATGAAGAAGAAGAAAAAAAAAGAAGAAGAAGAAGAAGAAGAAAAAGAAGAAGAAGAAGAAGAAGAAGAAGAAGAAGAATAGAAGAAGAAGAAGAAGAGAAGAAGAAGAAGAAGAAGAAGAAGAAAGAAGAAGAAGAAGAAGAAAAAGAAGAAGAAAAGAAGAAGAAGAAAAAGAAAGAAGAAGAAGGAAAAGAAGAAGAAAGAAGAAGAAGAAGAAGAAGAAGAAGAAGAGAAGAAGAAGAAGAAGAAGAAGAAAGAAGAAGAAGAAGAAGAAGAAGAAGAAGAAGAAGAAGAAGAAGAAGAAGAAGAAGAAGAAGAAGAAGAAGAAGAGAAGAGGAAGAAGAAAAAGAAGAAGAAGAAAGAAGAAGAAGAAGAAGAAGAAAAAAGAAGAAAAAAGAAGAAGAAGAAAAAGAAGAAGAAGAAGAAGAAGAAGAAGAAGAAGAAGAAGAAGAAGAAGACGAAGCAGAAGCCTAGGATTGAACTATTTTAATTTCATGAAGGAGCGCGCTGCCAATTGTTTAGAATGCTGAGTGTTTATGTAAGAGACCAGGACGCGATTCTTCTTAAATAGATTCCCCCCCCCCCCCCACTTTTTTTATTTTTCTTTTTTTCCTAACTTCCCTCTCACCCCGCCCCCTTTCGGATTTGTCCAATTTCATAGAAATCCTGTGTAATGTTGGCAGTTGCCGTGGTGTAGCGGTTAGACGCTCGCCTGCGGATCGGAAGGACGAGAGTTCGGGTCCTGACGGAGCCGAACATTGAAAAAAAATATCCTTGGCTATACAGTCGACCCAGGCTTGAGTTGGTACCAGGTGTTGTCATGGGAAGTAAACTCGGCCATCGTGATGCCTACCACATCACTCACCAGGTGAGTGATTGGTCTATAAAATATAATTCTAGCCCTATGTGCCCAGTACACCCGAGGGCGTGGTAAAGTGTCTTTCGCTTTATCTACTTATACAGTTAATGGACATGGTAACAGGTTTCGTTCCTCTTTGACATCTGATAGTATCACAGAAAGCGAAAACTTATTAAAATAAGCAACAGGTGTCTCCCATGTATGACATATAATTAGTCAATAAGGTGCCGTCTCCACCGAGTAGTTCGGCTGCGTATTAAACTTGTGTTCTTCTTATGTCGGATTTTATAACAACAAAATTCTTCCCTGTGAAAAAAAAAAAAAAAAATCACGGAAATACTAAAATAAAAAGACAAAATTCCTCCCTTATCGAGTATTGAAATCTATTTTTTTTTTATTAATTAACAAAACTAGACACCACAACGTTATTCTCACTCCATGTAAAGTCACCCACGAGAAACCACGAAAGTAAGAACACATTTTAAAACCAATTAAGGAGATTAGGCAGTGAGGGGAGACAAGCAGACATGCTGTTAAGCCGTCGTTTGGCACTGTTGCTAACAATGTTGTGCCAGATTCAAACTTTTCAGTGTGCTATTTAAATGTTTTCTATGTGTCTGTATGTCTTTTCGTTTATCTGTCTGTCCTGGTTTCCTGACTTTCTGTGTTTCTCTGTCTTCTGTTTGTCTGCTCGTCTGTTTGCCTGGGATTTTAACGTTTGTCTTTACATCTATCTATCTATCTATCTATCTATCTATCTATCTATCTATCTATCTATCTATCTATCTATCTATCTATCTATCTATCTATCTATCTATCTATCTATCTATCTATCTATCTATCTATCTATCTATCTATCTATCTATCTATCTATCTATCTATCTATCTATCTATCTATCTATCTCTATCTCTATCTCTCTATCTCTCTATCTGTCTATCTGTCTGTCTGTCTGTCTGTCTGTCTGTCTGTCTGTCTGTCTGTCTGTCTGTCTGTCTGTCTGTCTGTCTGTCTGTCTGTCTGTCCGTCCGTCTGTCCGTCCGTCCGTCCGTCCGTCTGTCCGTCTGTCTGTCTGTCTGTCCTTGCGTCTTTGAGTCTGTCTAAATGTTCATTTAACACAAACCAAATAAAAGACGATAGGTGGTGGCTAGCATCCTCGCTGACAAGGTCAACAAGTATTATCCTTGTTGTTGTTGTTGTTGTTGCTGTTATTGCTGTTGTTGTTATTGTTGGTGTTCTTCTTCTTTTTTGTCTTTTATCCTTCTTTTTACGCTTTTTCTTTTCTTGTTCTTTTACTTCTTTATCGTCATCATCATATTCTTCTTCTTCTTTTTCTTCTCCTTTCTTTTTTCTTTCTTTCTTTCTTTCTTTCTTTCTTTCTTTCTTTCTTTCTTTCTTTCTTTCTTTCTTTCTTTCTTTCTTTCTTTCTTTCTTTCTTTCTTTCTTTCTTTCTTTCTTTCTTTCTTTCTTTCTTTCTTTCTTTCTTTCTTTCTTCTTCCTCCTCTTCTTCTTCTTCTTCCTTTTGTTCTTCTTTTTCTTCTTCTTTCTCTTCTTCTTGTTCTTTCTTTTCTTCTTCTTCTTCTTCCTTTTCTTCTTCTTCTTCTTCTTCTTCTTCTTCTTCTTCTTCTTCTTCTTCTTCTTCTTCTTCTTCTTCTTCTTCTTCTTCTTCTTCTTCTCTTCTTCTTCTTCTTCTTCTTCTTCTCTTCTTCTTTTCTTCTTCTTCTTCTTCTTCTTTTCTTCTTCTTCTTCTTCTTCTTCTTCTTCTTCTTCTTTCTTCTTCTTCTTCTTCTTCTTCTTCTTCTTCTTCTTCTTCTTTCTTCTTCTTTCTTCTGCTGCTGCTTCTTCTTCTTCTTCTCTTCTTCTTCTTCTTCTTCTTCTTCTTCTTCTTCTTCTTCTTCTTCTTCTTCTTCTTCTTCTTCTTCTTCTTCTTCTTCTTCTTCTTCTTCTTCTTCTTCTTCTTCTTCTTCTTCTTCTTCTTCTTCTTTTTCTTTTTCTTCTTCTTCTATCTCTTCGCGTTTACCGTCTCTAAACTCCAACTAAATGGTCTGGCCTTCGTTCACCAGAATGAAACTGTGCCGTTGATGTGACTGTTGGGATAGCACATGGTTTGACATCAGGATGTTGTTTTCTGATTCACTTGTGTGTCAGCCTCACCCATTTCCGCGTTCCCTGTGTCACTAGGTGTGTTTGTCCTGCCTTGTCCTCGTTCAAGTGAATGAGACGAGGGAGTGAAATGTAGTAGTGTTTTTGTCTCTACTGTGTTTTTCACGGTTCGTTAAGAGCTAACCACTTTAATTGAGGCATTATATACTCTACGCGCCCTGTTTATGTATGTCTATCTGTCTATCTGTCTGTCTGTCTGTACGTACGTACGCACGCACGCACGAGCACATGTATTTATGTATGTACGTGTGTGTGTGCGTGTGTATGTCTGTATATATGTTTGTGAATGTATGTATACATATTAGTTTTTTGCTTATGCTTTTAATAAACTTGCTGAACCTACCCCAGATTTTTTTTTTTTAGCTGTTGTTGTATTTTAAATCAAAATTTACGTCCAGTAGTTTGCCATTCGTCCTATGAAAGCACTAGGGAGTTTTGGAAAATGCCTTTCTGGTCTCAAGACTCAGTGGAGGGAAAACCCCAACTGCACCTCCACACGGTAGAGGACGGTAAACACACTGCGGTGTGGCCAACGCAGCTATGGGGACCGAGTATCCACCGGGATAAGTGGACACCTCCGGGGTGCCCTCTGCTGTTAGCCGGAGCATCACAGAGCAGGGCACTCACTTGCCCTAGCAATTGAAACGGTTGCTGAAGGCTGGTGACGTAGTCTACAGCCATGTGGATGTGGAAACTACCACATTCATATCCCAAGAAACTCAATTGAACAGCCTTAAAAGTCTATGGTTAAGCTCCAGCAAGGAGATCAAAATTAGAATTGTGAGAGCATGCATCTTCCCTGTGGCTACATACGGATGTGAGTCGTGGACTATCTCTCAGTCCTTAAGAAAGAGAGTAGGGGCTTTTGAGCTGAAATGCTATACAAAGTAGGGCTGTACTGAATAGTGATTTTCACTATTCGGACCAATACGAATAGTGTATCATCATCATCAGGTGCCTTACCGACTGGATTGGGCGAATATGCCTCACCACAATCTGAGATCTCCTGCAGCATGTATTAGTTCGTGTGCTGACACACCTCGATGCCATGCAACAAGACTGTCAAGAATCGTCTCTCGTTGTCTTCCTCTAACCCTCCTTCCACAGATCTTTCAGTATTATACACTTTGAGTGTGAAACAAGGGAAAAAACTCTTTCCGATAGGGGCGAGAAAAGACAATTTAAAGTTTAACTTTTAAGTATCTTCATGCCTTCTTTAACAATTTCAAAATTTATAGCCGACTTGTCTTGATTTTCGCCGCGGCACCCCTGGTATACGTATCCAGTTTAAGAACCTCTGCTGTAATGCCTGGGTCGAGTCAGCAGACAAAGACCTTGCCAGCTGCTGTACCACGCAACCGGGTCGCAGTTTTTCCCGCTACGACAGACTTAGGCAACAGCAACTACTGTGTTAATGAGAGAATTATTTCAGTCCATCGCAGCGTATGCAGAAACGGGTGTAAGGTAGCCACTATTCGTATTCGACCAGAACGCAAGTATTCGGCCGAATACCGAATAGTTATTTGGTCCACTTTTCGGCCCTGAAGCGAATACAAAGCGAATATTCGGTACAGCCCTAATAGAAAGTTTCTCATAATATCTCGGACAAAGAAGAGGAGAAATACTGACATCTTGAAAGATCTGAACATCAAGGAAGATTGGCTAATAAACAGCATCCTGTCTCGTAAGTTAAAATATTTTGGTCATATCAAGCGCCACGACGGATTGGAAAAAACATATAGCAGAAGGCATGGTACCAGGAAGGAGGGGCAGGGGCCGACCGACGCAAAGATGCGCACAGGATACAAGTAACTCCTTGAGTATCAAAATACATGAGGCGGGAGAACTGGCGAGAGACCTAGTTCCCTTCAGGCAGACTGTGATGAGAGCGACGTTCTGCAAACGACCTCCAGCATGATGAGTTTGCCATTGCTTTCTGAACGTTCGGTACTCTCGAGACCACTGTCGAAATCAACTAACGATGGTCTGGTGCCAAATCGCTTGCAGCTAGGATCCATCCAGGCACGCCTAAGCCGCTGATAGCGACACACACACACACACACACACACACACAGACACACACACATATGTGTGTGGGTGTATATTTTAAACACTGTTTTTCTGCTAAAGTTAAACATCTTAACCTGCACAGTCCGTGGCTACAGCACTAGCCAATTCGCCACAAATCCACAGGCTCACGGCCCCCTGTCTATTCCGCTCTAACAAATTGGTGCGTACAGATAGTAGTGACAGCTGACAGTTGTGAACAGCAACGCCAACTCAAAACTCACTTCGGTTTTAATTATACTTCCTGTCCTTTTTAGGATGAAACTTTCCTTTATTTGAAGCCCTACTCTAGCTTTTGCCAGGGGCCGCAATATAGCCTGGCCATAAATATGGCCTAAAGGCTGAACGCGGTTTCTGGGACCTCTCCACGGTGATCCTCATCCACATGGTGGCACTTGTGTCATCGGGTGTTTATCGCTTGTGTGATATCCTGGTGGGGTAGAAAGTCAGTCAGTCAGTCAAAACTCACTTGAGCTACAGTTTTTGATAGATAAGAAAATATTAAACTCTCATCGGTTTTGACCTTAGATATCTTACCAATGCCTGAAGAGTCATCTAAGGTGGCGGTTCACAAACTGGGTGCTGCGCCACCAAGGGGTGCTGCGAGCGTATCCCAGGAGTGCCGCAGCAGTAATCAAAAATGATTTCAAATCTGCTTGAGATCTGCAAAGACAGCAGTTTAAAACAGAAATACCGCGAAGAAAGTGCTGGATTCAGGTGTATTCAGAAAACTATACCATTGACAAGGCTGCAGCGAATTCTCAAAGTAAACATAAAAAAAATATACAGAAACAAACTTTCTGGGTCAACTGATTTGAGGATAAAATTAACTGAACTTCCTTTTTAAAAAAAGGAAATAATAAAACAGTCACTTAAACAGATTTATTCATGTCATTAAAGACAAATTAACATTACAAGTGCACTTTTTTATTTCTTCTTGTCCTAAGTATCATCATCATCAGGTGCCTTGCCGACAGGCGTGGGCGATCATGCCTCTTCATATTCTGCGATCTCCTGCAGCATGTATCAGTACGTGTGCCGACACACCTCCATGCCATGCAACAAGACTGTCAAGCATCTTCTCTCGTTGTCGTCCTCTATCTCTCCTTCCACAGATCTTTCCAGACGTCACAACATGTTCTATTTCCCCTCTTCTCATAATATGGCCGGAAAATGATGACTGCCTCCTTCTGATGTCTGTGACAAGTTGTCTTCTGGCTGCCGCCTCTTTCAAAACCTCTTGGTTGCTTTTTTTGTATTCTAAGCATTATTCTGTAAAACCACATCTCTGAGGCCTCTAGAAATTGTTTGGCATGCCTACCGATTGTCCAGGATTCACAGTTCCTAAGTATTCAACCCCCTTTTAGAGTAGGTGTGCCGTGAAAAATCTTTTGAACGACGATGGTGTCGTGGCGAAAATAGTTTAAGAACCGTTGATGAAGGGCATACTTTCGTGTGTATGATCCATGGCTGCTGCTATCCACAACACCAGACATTCCATTTATCTGTCACTTTTGCGGGTGACCGCTAGAACTGTTTCCGTTGCATCCAAAAGGCATGGCTCTCTGTGGTGGACTTTCCTGTTGCAGTCTGGACCCATGTCCGAACCATTTCACCTGCTTGTTTGTACTGGTACAAGTAAAACTAAGATAATTACATGACTCCTTTAAACGCCAGTGGTGTACTGCGCATGTGATGTAAAACGCATAGTTTCATAAACCAGTCAGTGCTCGATGTGTTCGGGTGCCACCGTGGTGTAGTGGCTAGACGCTCATCTACTGATTGGAATATTGTGGGTTCCTTTCCTGATGGTAGTGGATTTTTTTTTTCAAAAATGACTTTGGCTCCCAGGTCGACCCAGCCATAAATGGGTACCAGGTTAAAGTCCTGGAAGTAAAGGCGACCGGTGGGATGTTGCCCACATCATCCACTGAGTGCCAATTGGTCTACAAAATATAGGTCTAGCCCTATATGCCTAATGCGTCTGGAAAAGGGGCATTTACTTAAGATTGCAGGATACAACTGGCTGTCCTAGCCGTTAAATAGTTTGGTTTGGTTTCAACAGCGAATCAACATCATGGCACAAGGGTAGTTGCCCATAATTGCTTTGTTCTAGTTTTATCTCAAGCCAGAGTCCCAAGATTCTCAGCGCAGTGCACGAGCTCTGTAGCCCCGGCGAGGATCCTGAAATACTTTAGGTAGATATTAAACTCCAAATGTTGCCCGGACAGCGCCGTTGGGCTACTCTTTTTGATTTCCAACTGCTAAGGGATATTTACGTGCGCATCAATGCAAACGTGCGTCCTATCTTACTACACAGAAACCAGAGGAAATTACTAAAGTCCACGTGAAAAAATTCCAGCCTTTACGGGGGTCCGAATCTAGGACCTCCAGCACTCGAGGCGGACGCCATGCCTCAAGACCACTCAGCCAGCCCCCTTAGCCTTTAAATAGGCCTTACTAATAACCTCTTTGTGAGCTGAATGGTATATCTGGGATATGCCTTGTTTATTCACCGTGCAAAGTCAGTTATATTTGAAAAAAAAAATTATCTCAAGGTGATGATAATAAACCTTTTGAGGGCACACAAAGGAAACGAACCGATCGATCAATGGATCCCCAATACTCTGAGGTACTCTCGCCTGTCCCGCAGTAAGAATGTGTTTTATCTATGGCGGTTGTCAAGTTCAAACTGAAGTGAACTTGGTCCAAGAAACATGTAAGTAGTTGCTATTTTGGTGGAGAAAATTGCCACCTTCAACCAGCATCCCCCAAAGCGAGAGCATTAGGTTATAATTGTGACTACGTAATGCGCGCCATATAACCTTACTTAGCATTGGACGCCACCGAAAGCCCTGAAAAGGACTCCTGTTAGGTTGATGCGATCAAAGGAAACAGACCCAAATACTGTCCCTACCGGCGGCGAAGTCCTCTACCGGCAAGCCAATGCGTGATCCGGTCAGCAATGTGGCGCTTGGTTCAAAAAATTGAGTTAGTTATGTCTTATATAGTGAGAGCACAATCTACTTAACACACGGCTCCTCTAGTAGCGGTTTAGGAGGTGAAAACATATATCGGTGGTTCTCATAGCGTTGGTTATGGACCTATCTGTTGGCTTGATTTACCGTGCATAGATTTATTGAAATAGTTTTGCTAACAACTCTTTTTTGTTTAAAAGTTAAGTTAGCTATGTATCCTTTACAGGGAATCTCAGAACCAACCCCACTATTTTTTTGGCTGTTGTGGTTTTACGTTTAGTAGTTTGCTATTGATTTTTGAAAGGTCAGCGCTCCGTACCACTGTCGAAACCAACGAAAGACAAATCATCCGCAGGTGATTTCGAACCCGGCACTTTGGCATTATGAAGCGCGTTCTCAACGCCTAAGCCACAGAAACCGACAAATATAGGCGTAATTCAAGCACATTACAACGTTTGTAGTTGATATTTTATTAGGGTGTTACATCTTATTTACGCAAACAAACAAATAATGTAAGACTGCTGTGCTGCCAGTAAGTCAGAATGTTAGAAGGTCAAGCGTGTCCAGTTCTTACCCTTTAAAATATTCCTCGCTTCGTCTAAATTGTCGAATTAGGCGCAAGAAGACTCATCTCCACTTCCACATGCAATGCACTAAATCACCCGGGCTTGTAAGGAAATTAACATAAACGGGGAATAAAACAGCTGGGTGAAGCTGCTGAAACAGCATCGAGCTGGCGTTGGGCGCAACGGAACATCGTGGGGGATGGGCTTCGGTAGACTAGTCCGAGTTTCTAGTGGAAAAGAACTTTTCATCACTATACAGCCAAAGTATCCGATAAATGTCTGCCAGTGTATCTCTGCTAAATACCAAAGTCTAACACCTGTCCGACGAACCAACCGTAAGCTTGTCACTCTGATCGTGAAGGTAGTCGGCTAATCTGCGACCGCAGCGACGATATAAAACACAAAATCTCACAATATATGTTGCAAAGTCACCATATCGTCTTGTATCTGCCTGAGAGTCCAATAAAATGCAGTAGGGGAAGATCGTGGCATAGATTCATGATCCAGGTTGGCCCACATTCCTAGATTGCATAGGAAGTAATAGGCTAAAACAATCGTCGACGAGGGATGTTTCTGCTCATTAACGATGGACCCCTGCTGTGCATACTCCCCTGTGCAGTTTTTCTTATTGTCAATAATAGTGGTTTCTGTGAGGAAGTTTGTAATACTAATTACCTCTCGCTCGAAGGTTTTCACTCCATTTTGCAAAATGTTTTGTTCCTTTCAAATGTATGTTTGATTTTAAAAACTCGCTGGGGTTCGGCACATAGTGTAGAGTTCGAATTTGGTGAAACCCTCTTTTAAAACGGTCAGCCTTGAAACAGACCGAGGTGTTTGGATAAAGTTTTACTTCGAGTGATCAATGTTTTCTCTGAACTGTTAAAATAGCGCTGCTGTTTCATGAGTGTTACAGTAAGAATTTTGACGAAGTGAATATAACCACTAGATGGGCCACAAAAGGTTTATAGAACAAAACATTCTCTTGACACAAGCAAAAGCATAAAACGTTTATCTTTAATTAATTAGTTAATTAATGGTAGTATTAGGCCATTATATGTCACACAGGGCTAGCCGTATGCTTCTCCATTCTGTTTTGTCCTGTGCAATCACATCGATGTTAAATATTGTATCCATTTCTAGCCCCTTTGGCTTCTCTCATCAATGTTCGCCTAAAGTAGAGACTATTACAGTGATTAGTTCCCCTGTTTGGGTTCCGGGGCCCCATTGTAGGGAAAACAAGAACAGACCCACTGCCTACCCATGTCGTAAGAGTCGACTAATTGGGAGCTTCCTTCGAAGTCGGAGTGCATCTGCCTGAAAGGCAAGTAACCAGCAGTCTGCACACAAATGAGTCAGATCTGTAAAACGGATGCACACGTAAAACTCAGGTTTTGGAACAGGACTGTAGTCCAGAAGTGGATGAACAACCAGAACTTTCCGCCAGAGTTTACAGCTGGTGACCGCGAAGAAGAAGAAGTGATTAGTTCTTTTTGCCAAGTAGTGTCAATAAATTTGAATATCTGGGAACAATCATATGATCCGATGGAAAATGTGTGACAGAGATTAAAAGCAGCATATGTCAAGCGAAAGCTGCGATTCAGAAAATGAAAAATATATTATGCAATAAATCGCTCTCATTTAATGTCAGTAAGTAGATATAAATAAACTATCGACCCGACTGCTTCGCGATACTAGCTAAGTGATTTTGCGTATTTATGTAGTTTGGTTTGATTCGTATGTGCTGATGAAGACTCCCTAACCGCAATGTTCACGTTTTGTTTGTATTTGTTATATTGTGAAACTTGCTTATATACTTTTAGTTCGGTTTTATATCTTCTCTTGATGTCAATAAAAGGGTGCTAAAATGTTACATAGAACCTGTTCTGCTGAATGGCAGCGAATCTTGGAATGTCAGTGAACAAATTAAGAAGAATTTGGAAGCAACAGAGATAAGGTTTCTGAGACGAATGTTACGACTACCTTGAACGGCCAGAGTAACTAACAACGATTGTTTAAAAGAAGCTAATGAACGTAGATCTCTATATACAACAATAAGAAAGAGACAAACACTGTTCTTTGGCCACATAATGAGAAGAAAGACATTGAAAAACATCGTGACAACTGGAAAGATCAGTGGAAAAAAGGGGTAGAGGCAGACCAAGAGAGATGATGCTAGATGGCTAAACGATGGCATGGAGGGATATCATCAAGAGAGCTTGCAATGATTCGTTTTCTATTTGCAGTAAGTAGTTGATGACCTTGGGCTGGTTGTCTAGGAGAGGATGTGTCTAGTGAATGATCTTAGCACACATTCTTAAGATGACATAACTGGGACAGGCCGACACCGACTTCAAAGTACGATACCGTTTATTGACATCTGATCACTGACATAGAATGTACCGTCTGTGTTCTAATTCACAGCTAACACTCACCACGTTGTCCAGACGCCAGCGCGCTTACTTCTCACACATTCATCGACCAGAGTTTGGCGCCTTCACTTCCACATGGCCGCATAGACGTATCTGGTCATCTCCTAAAGTTTCACACCTCTTGGCTTGGCTGGACTTGGCTTCGATGGATGTTGTCGTCTGGTCTTCCTTTCGCAACACTCAGTTTCACGTTCTCATTCTCCCGAACACTCTCACGTCCTCTCGCTCTGACGGTCAACACATACTAACACATACTAACTTGACCAGACTGGGGTCTGTACCTATAACCAGTGTTCGTTCCACGTAGAAACATGTGGTTGTTCTTGGGTTCCACGTGGCGACCTGTGGTCGTTCTCTTTTAGTTCCACGTGATAACTCGTGGTCGTCCCCTATCTTGAAAACCTCGGTTAATCAGAGTATCTGGCTTCTTTCGGCATTATTGTTAGCTTTGGGCTTTCCCCCAAACCTTCCCAATCAGGGTGAAAATATCCCTGATTACAGAGCTGTTCCAGGCAATCAGGGATCGTGATCTGTGGGGACGCATGAGCGCCGACGTCAGTTGGCAGGGCACATGATGATGATTGTGTCTGTCCACTGACTTTAGCAGAGCATCAAAAGTTGCTAGACATGAAATGAGTTAAATTCAGTCACCTGAATATTTTGGGGCTATATGCTCCTGGGGAGTCACAGTGGCGCAGCGGCTAGACGGTCACGTGCAGATCGGACAGACTTTTTTGAAATAAGACCTTGATTCCCAAGTCGACCCAGACTTGAGTGGGTACCGGGTGCAGTCCTGGGAAGTAAAGGCGACTGGCGTGATGCTGACTACATCACTCTTGTGCTGATTGGTCTATACAAATATAGGTATAGCCCTATATGCCCTATACGTCTAAAGGCGGGGGAAAGGGACCTTTACTTTACTTTACTATCTGCTGGTGGGCACCAGGAAAATTATCTATCATGCCTAACTGTCAAGACAGCACGGTTAATGAGTCCCCGTCGGTTAAAAGTTGAGACTCACTGTGACGATTTAAATATAGTGTGAGAAGGGCTGACTTAGACTTAAATACTTAAGTGGCTGTGTGTGGACGAGATGGCTGTGGGAAGCTGGCTGATTGGTAATGTATGAGGGATGTGTCAACAATGTGTGCAACGGGAAAGTAGACGGCAATAGAAGATAAAGGGGAGAGGCTGGAATAGAAAGAAAGAGGAAAGGAAACAGAGAAAGAAAAAGGGGAAAGAGTGACTGCGTGAGAAATAAGTAGAAGGGGAGAGAAACAGAACGATCAAGAAATATTTGAGAATTGGGAAAATGAGAGAGAGAGAGAGAGAGAGAGAGAGAGAGGGGGGGGGGAAGAGAGAGTCAAACATATTACGAACGAAAGAAACATTATTTTCATTTTTTAAGGGTCACAAATTATGCATGAAGGCCAGTCTTATATTAAACCCTTCCGGACACGTATCTTTCAGACATCAGATGGAATTTTATCATGTTATGATCATTTAGTAAAATAATAATGCGATGTGTATGGTAAAAAATAAAAAGCGTAGAAGACAAACAAAGAGAGAGAGAGAGAGAGAGAGAGAGAGAGAGAGAGAGAGAGAGAGAGAGATGGAGATAGAGTATTAGGGGACATTAATTTTCAGATAGAGATGCAGAGAAACAATTTGAAAGAGAAAAAAATATGTAGAGATATTGTGGAGAGTGAAAAAGTGACAGCGGAAAAATACGGAACGAACACGAGGGACAGAGGAATGAAAGAAGGAGTAAAAGTATGTAAATTCGCATGAAATAGGAAAAGAAAAAGAATCTTCCATAGAGGTGAAAAAATGCAGAAAGAGTAGGTAGTAGACACGTAGATATAGATAGGGGTGGGGTTGGGGGGGGGGGCAAAGGGAAAACTGATGACTAGGAGGACAAAGAAATACTTGAGACCAAAAGCTGGACAATGTCAGAGGTATAAACATAATGAAGAGAGAGAAAGAAAGAGAGAGAGAGAGAGAGAGAGAGAGAGAGAGAGAGAGAGAGAGAGAGAGAGAGAATTACAGAGACATTTGTAAATAGCTAAGTGAAGACCGGCCGTCTCCTATCTATTTGATATTCTAAATAGTTTACGAATTTTTATTTTGTTGTTGTTGCTATTTAGCACATTATAAATACTATTATTACTTCGCACTCAAACAAGGCTTATCCCTGTGTTGGATATGGGGCCCTATTATAGGGAAAACAAGAAAAGAAACACTGCCTACCCAAAAACATGTCGTAAGAGTCGACTAATTGGTAGCTTTCTTCGAAGCCGCAGTGCATCTGCCTGAGAGGCAACGAACCAACATTCTGCATACAGATTAGTCAGATCTATCAAACGGATGCACACGCAACCCTCAGGTTATGGAACAGGACTACAGTCCAAAAGTGGTCGAACGACCAGAACTTTCCGCCAGTATACAGCTGGTAAACACACACACACACACACAAAGAAAAAGAAACAAGGCTTAAACAAACACCTCCTCCATGAGGACCATCTGCACCCAAACACACACATAATTGTATAATTTGTAAGAGAGAGAGACAAACATTCTATCTTCCTGGTGGCTCCCTTCCTACCAGAAGCAGACAGAACTAGACATACAGAAATAACAGAATAACTAGAAACATGTAAAGTGCGCTATGGTGTACAAGGAAAACAGATCACACGCTGTCCTCACATGATAATGTCAACAGCCACTTAACGTAAAGGACAATTTAGTGCAAAGATAGCATCACAAAAACACCAACAGAAGATTATCTAATCTTGTCGTTCATTTTGTAAAGAACAGGAATAAGGAAAAAGAGAGGAGGAGAAGACAAAGAAGAAGAAGAAGATGAAGAAGAAGAAGAAGAAGAAGAAGAAGAAGAAGAAGAAGAAGAAGAAGAAGAAGAAGAAGAAGAAGAAGAAGAAGAAGAAGAAGAAGAAGAAGAAGAAGAAGAAGAAGAAGAAGAAAAAAAAAGAAGAAGAGGGAAGACAAGAAGATTAAGAAGAAGAAGAAGAAGATGAAGAAAAAGTAATAATAGTTGTAGTAAAAGTAGTAATAGCGGAAGTCACAGTAGTAGTAGTGGCAGTAATGGTGGTGCTAGCAGTAGTAGCAATTGTAGTAATAATAACAGAAGCAGCAGTAGCAGCAGCAGTAGTGGTGATAGTTTTAGTAGTAGTAGTAGTAGTAGCAGCAGCAGCAGCAGCAGCAGTAGTAGTATTAGTAGTAGTAGTAGTAGTGGTAGTAGTAGTAGTAGTAGTAATAGTAGCAGCGGCAGCAGCAGTAGTAGTAGTAGTAGTAGTAGTAGTAGTAGTAGTAGTAGTAGTAGTAGTAGTAGTAGTAGTATTAGTAGTAGTAGTAGTAGTAGTAGCAGCGGCAGCAGCAGTAGTAGTAGCAGTAGTAGTAGTAGTAGTAATAGTAGCTTTTGTTGTTGTTTCTATGGTAGTAATAGTAATAGTAGTAGGAGTAATAGTAGGCAGCTATCTAGTACCACAAGAGTCAATGACTAAGCCCAGGATAGAGAAAGAGACAAGGACAGAGTAAGCAACTACAGTGAGCAAAGAGAGGAATAATGCATTAGAAAAGCTTGACAGTGATGCACTACATGGAATAATCCTCCCCTTGTGATGCGCTGCTCAAGTCAAACGCGTCTGAACAGTTACAGGGAAGAATACTTCCACAGCAAACGAGGTTCCAACAATCTGTTCTGTAAGGGTTAGGAACACTGGGCCCAACAATCAATATCACTTTTGCAGAGAATCAAGCAGGCGATCAATTTGACAAACATCGGCACAATCTTTCACCGACTTCCATTATGATGTAAATAAACCTCATAAAGATTACATTAAAACACCGGATTTATAGCTCGACTACGTTCAAGTTGTGATGGGTTGCTTTCTGCATAGTAGTAGTAATTACACTTGGTGATGAGAAACATAATTATTCAGGTAGTTAGATGATTTTGTTTGTAAGTTAGTTATTTAATTAGTTTTTTCGTGAGTTAGTCAGTGTGTTACATACATGGTTAGTTAGTTAGTTAGTTAGTTACTTTATTAACAGTTAGTTCGTTATTATACAGCTGGTTAGTTAGTTTGTTTGTTAGTTAGTTAGCTGGTTGGTTTGTCCAAGACCGGTTCCAGTTGACGAGCCATGCTGCTGATGTCAACAAACCGGGCTAACGATAACTTAACGCAGCATTTCTCAAACTTCGTGCCGCGGCATTCAGGGGTGCCATGAACGCATGTCAGGGGCGCCATGAACGCATGTCAGGGGCGCCATGAACGCATGTCAGGGGCGCCATGAACGCATGTCAGGGGCGCCATGAACGCATGTCAGGGGAGGCATGAACGCATGTCAGAGGCGCCATGAACGCATGTCAGGGGAGGCATGATCGCATGTCAGGGGCGCCATGAACGCATGTCAGGGGCGCCATGAATGCATGTCAGGGGAGGCATGAACGCATGTCAGGGGCGCTATGAACGCATGTCAGGGGAGGCATGAACGCATGTCAGGGGCGCCATGAACGCATGTCAGGGGTACCATGAACGCATGTCAGGGGAGGCATGAACGCATGTCAGAAGCGCCATGAACGCATGTCAGGGGCGCGATGAACGCATGTCAGGGGCGCCATGAACGCATGTCAGGGGCGCCATGAACGCATGTCAGGGGCGCCATGAACGCAAGTCAGGGGTGCCATGAACGCATGTCAGGGGAGGCATGAACGCATGTCAGGGGCGCCATGAACGCATGTCAGGGGCGCCATGAACACATGTCAGGGGCGCCATGAAAGCATGTCAGGGGTACCATGAAGGCATGTCAGGGGCGCCATGAACACATGTCAGGGGCGCGCGGCAATAATCAAGAATTATTCCAAATCTGCTTGACATTAAATTGTACAGCCCCCACCCCTCTCACCCCTCACCCGTATTTTCTCAAGTTTTTAAACCGCTTTAAGGGTAAGTGTGCCGCGAAATTTTTTCTTTTCCCCTACGATTAAAAAAAAAAAAGTTTGTGAAACGCTGCGTTTGCGTATCGTTAGTCCTGTGTGGTGACGTCAGCAGCATGGCCCGTCAACTGAGGCCGGTCTTGGCTTGCCAGTTATTTGTTTTTTTTTTTAATTACAATGAATCTATAATACTGGCCCTTAGTCTGTTCCTGTTCCAAATTCCACTTCCACCAAAATAAACGTTGTTGTGGAATATGGGACCGAGACGTGGAAGCATATATAGATCAGAAATGATCTGCAGTACCGTTAACTGTTTCCCAACTAAAAACATGTTTAGAACCCTTGACAACGAGCGAGTAGCCGTCTCTGTTCCATCTAGTAATGTTCTGGGAACTCCTCCTACAGAGCGAGTAGCCATCACTGTTCCATCTAGTAATATTATGGGAACTCATCCTACAGAGCGAGTAGCCATCTCTGTTCCATCCAGTAAAATTCTGGGAACTCATCCTACAGAGCGAGTAGCCATCTCTGTTCCATCAAGTAATATTTTGGGAACTCCTCCTACAGAGTGAGTAGCCATCTCTATTCCATCCAGTAAAATTCTGAGAACTCATTCTACAAAGCGAGTAGCCATCTTTGTTCCATCAAGTAATATTTTGGGAACTCCTCCTACAAAGTGAGTAGCCATCTCTATTCCATCCAGTAAAATTCTGGGAACTCATTCTACAGAGCGAGTAGCCATCTTTGTTCCATCCAGTAAAATTCTGGGAACTCATCCTACAGAGCGAGTAGCCATCTCTATTCCATCCAGTAAAATTCTGGGAACTCATCCTACAGAGCGAGTAGCCATCTCTATTCCATCCAGTAAAATTCTGGGAACTCATCCTACAGAGCGAGTAGCCATCTCTGTTCCATCATGTAATATTTTAGGAAGTCCTCCTACAGAGTGAGTAGCCATCTCTATTCCATCCAGTAAAATTCTGGGAACTCATTCTACAAAGCGAGTAGTCATTTTCATGTCAGCCAGTAATATTTGGGAAGCGCTCTCTTGCTTAGCGATTAGTCATGTCTTTTTCATATAGTAACATTTGGCTAACCCCAGCTACTGAGCTAGTAACAATTTCTCCTCCAGCCAGTGACATTTTGGAAACCCTATTATTGAGCGAGTAACCTTCTCTCTTCCAAATAGAAACGTTTTGGGAACCCTCCTATTGAGCGAGTAACCTTCTCTCCTCAAAATAGTAACATTTTGGGTCCTCTTTTCTAAGCGAAAAGTTACATTATTCAGACTAATAACATTTTGAGAACCCATTCTTCTGATCAAGTAGCCAACTCGTTAATAAACGCACGAAAACATGGGCAACGCTTTGGAAGAATCACAGAAAGCCGAGAAACAAACACTCAAAGCCGGGAAACAAACACTCAAAGCCGGAAAACAAACACTGAAAGACGGGAAACAAATACTGAAAGCCGGGAAACAAATACTGACAGCTAGGAAACAAACACTCGAAGCCGGGAAACAAACACTCAAAGCCGGGAAACAAACACTCAAAGCCGGGAAACAAACACTCAAAGCCGGGAAACAAACACTCGAAGCCGGGAAACAAACACTCGAAGCCGGGAAACAAACACTCGAAGCCGGGAAACAAACACTCGAAGCCGGGAAACAAACACTCGAAGCCGGGAAACAAACACTCGAAGCCGAGAAACAAACACTCAAAGCCGGGAAACAAACACTCAAAGCCGGGAAACAAACACTCGAAGCCGGGAAACAAACACTCAAAGCCGGGAAACAAACACTCGAAGCCGGGAAACAAACACTCAAAGCCGGGAAACAAACACTCGAAGCCGGAAAACAAGTTCTGAAAGCCGGGAAACAAATACTGAAAGCCGGGAAACAAATACTGAAAGCCGGGAAACAAATACTGAAAGCCGGGAAACAAATACTGAAAGCCGGGAAACAAATACTGAAAGCCGGGAAACAAATACTGAAAGCCGGGAAAGAAACACTCGAAGCCGGGAAACAAATACTGAAAGCCGGGAAACAAACACTCGAAGCCGGGAAACAAACACTGAAAGCCGGGAAACAAATACTGAAAGCCAGGAAACAAACACTCGAAGCCGGGAAACAAATACTGAAAGCCGGGAAACAAACACTCAAAGCCGGGAAACAAACACTCAAAGCCGGGAAACAAATACTGAAAGCCGGGAAACAAATACTGAAAGCCGGGAAACAAACACTCGAAGCCGGGAAACAAACACTGAAAGCCGGGAAACAAACACTCAAAGCCGGGAAACAAATACTGAAAGCCGGGAAACAAATACTGAAAGCCGGGAAACAAATACTGAAAGCCGGGAAACAAATACTGAAAGCCGGGAAACAAATACTGAAAGCCGGGAAACAAATACTGAAAGCCGGAAAACAAACACTAAAAGCCGGGAAACAAATACTGAAAGCCAGGAAACAAACACTCGAAGCTGGGAAACAAACACTGAAAGCCAGGAAACAAATACTGAAAGCCAGGAAACAAACACTCGAAGCTGGGAAACAAATACTGAAAGCCGGGAAAGAAACACTCGAAGCCGGGAAACAAATACTGAAAGCCGGGAAACAAACACTCGAAGCTGGGAAACAAACACTGAAAGCCGGGAAAGAAACACTCGAAGCCGGGAAACAAATACTGAAAGCCGGGAAAGAAACACTCGAAGCCGGGAAACAAATACTGAAAGCCGGGAAAGAAACACTCGAAGCCGGGAAACAAATACTGAAAGCCGGGAAACAAATACTGAAAGCCAGGAAACAAACACTCGAAGCTGGGAAACAAACACTGAAAGCCGGGAAACAAACACTCGAAGCCGGGAAACAAACACTGAAAGCCGGGAAAGAAACACTCGAAGCCGGGAAACAAACACTGAAAGCCGGGAAACAAATACTGAAAGCCGGGAAACAAACACTCGAAGCCGGGAAACAAACACTGAAAGCCGGGAAAGAAACACTCGAAGCCGGGAAACAAATACTGAAAGCCGGGAAACAAATACTGAAAGCCGGGAAACAAACACTGAAAGCCGGGAAACAAACACTCGAAGCTGGGAAACAAACACTGAAAGCCGGGAAACAAATACTGAAAGCCGGGAAACAAACACTCGAAGCCGGGAAACAAACACTGAAAGCCGGGAAAGAAATACTCGAAGCCGGGAAACAAATACTGAAAGCCGGGAAAGAAACACTCGAAGCCGGGAAACAAATACTGAAAGCCGGGAAACAAATACTGAAAGCCAGGAAACAAACACTCGAAGCTGGGAAACAAACACTGAAAGCCGGGAAACAAACACTCGAAGCCGGGAAACAAACACTGAAAGCCGGGAAACAAATACTGAAAGCCGGAAAACAAATACTGAAAGCCGGGAAACAAACACTGAAAGCCGGGAAACAAATACTTAAAGCCGGGAAACAAATACTGAAAGCCGGGAAACAAATACTGAAAGCCGGGAAACAAACACTGAAAGCCGGGAAACAAACACTGAAAGCCGGGAAACAAATACTGAAAACCGGGAAACAAATGCTGAAAGCCGGGAAAGAAACACTGTAAGCCCCGGGAATGAAACGCTGTAAGCCGGGAAAAAACACTATAAGCAGGGAGAGAAACACAGACAGCCGGGAGAGAAACACAGAAAGCTGGAAATGAAACACAGACACCTGGGAGGGAAACACAGAAAGCCGGGAGAGAAAACACAGAAAGCCGGGAGAGAAACACAGAAAGCCGGGAGAGAAACACAGACAGCCGGGAGAGAAACACAAACAGCCGGGAGAGAAACACAGAAAGCCGGGAGAGAAACACAGACAGCCGGGAGAGAAACACAGAAAGCCGGAGAGAAACACAAAAAGCCGGGAAGGAAACACAGACAGCCGGGAGAGAAACACAGAAAGCTGGGAGAGAAACGCAGAAAGCCTGGAGAGAAACACAGACAGCCAGGACACAGAAAGCCGGGAGAGAAACACCGAAAGCCGGAAAAGAAACACAGACAGCCGGGAGAGAAACACAGAAAGCTGGGAGAGAAACACAGAAAGCCGGGAGAGAAACACAAAAAGCCGGGAGAGAAACATAGAAAGCCGGAAAAATCCCTGTATGAGTTAAGGTGCCCTATTATATGGAAAACAAGAATAGAACCACTGCCTACCGATAAGCATGTCGTAAGAGTCGACTAACTTGAAGCTTTCTTCGATGTCAGAGTGCATCTGCCTGAGAGGCAAGGAACCAGCAGTCTGCATATAAATTTGTCAGATCTGTAAACCGGATACACACTCAGGTTCTGGAACAGGACTACAGTCCAGAAGTGGATAAACAACAATTGATCTTTACGCCAGGGTGTACAGATGGTGAACGCAAATAATAATAATAATAATAATAATAATAATAATAATAATAATAATAATAATAATAAAAAAATAATAATAATAATAATAATAATAATAATATTAAGAACAAGAAGAACAAGAAGAACAAGAAGAACAAGAAGAAGACAGCCAAGAAACAAACACAGAAAGTCCGTAAACCCCGTCTTATCACCCTCTACAATAGTGGACTGTCCCGTGACGTAATTTGTGGTCGGCTATTAGGAAAGAGCCGCCATCTCTCCTTTTACCTCAACATTCAGTTGACACCTCTTAGTAAATAGCCATATCTATCCCAAACAGACCCATTTTGAGAACCCTTCCTTCTGAGCGAGAGTATCCGCCAGTTCAAACCTTCAGCAAACAATTCCCGTCTGGACTCCTTTCTCCCTCATCCCTAAAACTTTCTGACATCAGGTAGCTTAATTTCGTTGTCACATTAACATAACTCAGCGCGGTTGAGGTGTTCTCATCGACTCTCTCGGCTACCACAGTTTGCGTTGTGAGTGAGTGTTCCCCGTGTTGCGTGTGTGCTGTTGTGTACGTTTGTGTGTTGTCATCGTTGTCCGCTGTCCTGGGTAATCAGCAACGTCGCCTGACAACTTTCATTGTGTCTGTGTGGCGAGTTAGCTTCACTCACCAACAGTGTCTTTCCTACATCACACATCAGTTTCCTGTGTTACGTTTTCATATGTGCGCGATTAAGAAAATAGTGACTTACCGTACTCACTTAAATAAAACACACGTGCCGGATTTTTTTTTCATAAATAATTTATAGCTACTAGGTACTGTTGCTAATTTATTGTAGATGTTTATTAAATTAACTAGAATCGTTTCCATGTTTATCATAACTATTTATTAACTGCAATAAACCTTACTGTGCGTCGTTTTTCGGCAAATTAAAATATGTGAGGTGCTGTTGGTTTGACTAGATAGCTAGTTAGTTAATCGACAGATTATCCTTACTTAACATCGGATTAGTCCATAAGAGCTTGGATCCCATCTTCAGCATATCCTTCGGCGTGTGGCGACTGATAACACCAGTTCCTTTTAGCGTCATGTTCACAACATGACACATCGATCTATAACAATATGACAGTAGCATCATCTGCCTGCTCTGCTGCTGACGTTAAAATTGTCTTTTTCTCTACAATAGTCGGCTCTGTGGCTAAGTCGATAAGAACGCTTCGTAATGCCGGGGTGCCGGGTTAGATCCCAGCTGCGGGCCATGCGCCTTGCGTTGGTTTCGACAGTGGTATCAGGGGGCCGACCGTCCAGCAGGCATTGGAAAACTACTGGACGTAAATTTGCCTAGAAAAAACCACACAACCGCCAGGGGCTGTTGTGCTTGGTTCTACAACGTCCTGTAAAGGATACGCAACTAACCAACCCTCTAAAATAAGAAGTGTCATTGCTCAAATATTCTTCCTCTTCTTCTTCACGTTCACCAGCTTTAAACTCTGGCGGAAAGTTCTGGTTTTTCATCCAATTCTGAACAACAGTCCTGTTCCAGAACCTGAGTGTTGCGTGTGCATCTGTTTTACAAATCTGACTCATTTGTATGCAGACTGCGAGTTACTTGCCTCTCAGGCAGATGCACTCTGACTTTGAAGGAAGCTCCCAATTAGTCGACGCTTACGAAATGCTTTTGGGTAGGCAGTAGGTCTATTCTTGTTTTCCCTATAACAGGGCCCCGGAACCCACACGGGGATTAGCTCAAATATTATCCATGTTTATTCATTGTTCTACAACCTACTGTGTGTATTCAGCAGTGCCTATTTAAAAGTTACTTTCCATTTGAGCCTAGTGCGGCACATAGTGCAGAGGTCATAGCTCTCTATCTCTGGCGGTTCGTTGTCACCTGCATTAGGTCTTGACTGTTCTACACCTTTAAAACAACACCTGGCCTCAAGATCAAAGTGTGCAGAGCAAGCTATGGGGAATCATGAAAGACCTACTACTGACATGCGAGTTCATAGAGGCAACCCACCTTATGGTCTGACCTGAGCATACGAATCCGAACGCAAAGAAGAAGTAGAAGAGTGGAATGTTTATTAGGCGAATCATCTGTGCTAGGAACTATCGTTTATCTATCAACGTAATTAATTTGTCTGTTTTTCAAAGTCCATGGTGTGTGGCGTTGGTAGTCATGAATAACCACAACCTTCTGTCTCGTGTGCTTTCAATCAGTTCTGACACAGAAGAGCTTCCATACCATGACGTCAAACTGTCCAACATTTTCTCTCTCGGTCTTCCTCTGCCTCTCCAACGTATCCGTCGTCACTACATACTCCAGGTTTCTCCTACTCGTGAAATGATCCAATAATGTAGATTGTCTTCTTCTTACATAAGCAATCAGTTCTCTTGCTGAGTTGCTTTGGAAACATCTTTATTACGTTTTTTTTTTATCTGTCCAGGGTATTCTCATCATTTGTCTATAAAAAAAAAAAAACATCTCCGCAGCTTTCAAAAAATGTGTCACTAATCGGCCAACTGTCCATGATTCACTTCTGTATATTAGGATACGATGTATTTAGCTGTTCAGAATTCTCTTTCTCGAGTCTATTACAAGCTATTGTGTATGTTTTATCATTGTTTATTAACTATGTAAAATGTGTTTGTTTATTTATGATAAAGGTTATTATATTTATTAGAGACTGTTTTTTTTTTAAAAATCATCCTTAACTAACTGTTCTAGAAGCTATTGTGTATGTTTTATCATTGTTTATTAACTATATAAAATGTGTTTGTTTATTTATGATAAAGGTTATTATATTTATTAGAGACTGTTTTTTTTTTTTTAAATCATCCTTAACTAACTGTTCTAGAAGCTATTGTGTACTTATTTTCACTGTTTATTAAATGTATTTAGAACATATGATTCATTCGTTATCAACGTTTAACTGTACCAGAACCTATTGGCTGTTTATCACCTATTGCTTATAAATCATGCTATTTATTAACGGTAGCAAACCCTTTTTTTTGTTTCATTTAAGGACCATTTTCCAGGCCTTTGGTTGTATTTAACATATAGAACTAGACCTATATTTTATAGACCAATCGGCTCTCGATGCGTGATGTGATCAGTATTACACCAGCCGCCTTTACTTCTCAGGTCTTTTCCTGGTACCCATTTAATGCTTGGTCGATCTGGAACCCAAGCTCATTTGTTAAAAAAAAAAAAATAAAGTTCAGCACCGTTCGCATTTAAACAGCCGAGCGCCTAGCCGCGTCACCACGTCGGCTCTGTGTCATTTACAGTATATCGGTCGGAAAGCTCAGGTACTGATTCGCAAGTGAAAGTCTTCTTCTTCTTCTTTGCATTAACCAGTTGTAAACTCTGGAGAAAAGTTCTGGTTGTTCGTCCACTTCTGGACTGCAACCCTGGTTCAAAACCTGAGTTTTGAGTGTGCATCCGTTTGACAGACATGACACGTTTGTGTGCAGACTGTTGGTTCCCTTTCTCTCCGGCTGATGCACTCAAAGGAAGGTCCCAATTAGTCGGCTCTTACGACATGAAACTGGACAAGGGCTCATTTTGGTCAAGACCTGTCTACCCCTGTCCACTGTCATCCTAGACAAAGGTACCCGACCGCAGTTCTGGCCACCATGGATAGGATGACCGTTTCATTATAAGACGGAGAAAACCTGCTGGCTGAGAGGCAAGAAACATTCCTGGAACAAGACTCGGTCCAGAAAAGGGCGAACTACTATGTTTTTTTTTCACAGGAGTTTACAGCCATTGAACGCGAAGAAGCAGAAGAAGGAGAGGAGGAGGAGGAGAAGAAGAAGAAGAACAAGAAGAACAAGAAGAACAAGAACAAGAAAAGAAGAAGAAGAAGACGAAGACGAAGGAGAAGAAGGAGGAGAAGGAGAAGCAGAAGAAGAAGAAAAGAAGAAGAAGAAGAAGAAGAAGAAGAAGAAGAAGAAGAAGAAGAAGAAGAAGAAGAAGAAGAAGAAGAAGAAGAAGAAGAAGAAGAAGAAGAAGAAGAAGAAGAAGAAAAAGAAGAAGAAGAAGAATAAGAAGAAAAGAAGAAGAAAAAGAAGAAGAAGAAGAAGAAGAAGAAGAAGAAGAAGAAGTAGAAGAACAAGAAAAAGAAGAACAAGAAGAAGAAGAAAAGGAAAAGAAGAAGAATACAACGAAGACGACGGAGAAGGAGGAGAAGAAGAAGAAGAGGAAGACGAAGAAGAAGAAGACGAAGAAGAAGAAATATAAAAATAAGAAAAAAATATATTTATAAAAAAATATGCTATTTACTATCAATTAAACATATTTCCGTATATTTAGAATGCGAATATATTTCAACATTATTTAGATTAGCTAGTGTATTTTAAAACAGTAGGGGCCTCAGAGCATTATGTACCTTAATGGAAGTCAAAATCCGGCCCTACGTGGAAGTCAGGTTCATCCTGTATAAATTAGCCTCGATGCGGTCACGTCTGATGGACCTGAGTTCACACTTCTGTGATCCGCGTCAGACATACCAAAGTAACATTTTATCCCGGCCTAAACTAAAGAACATCTCGCGTATTACCTACCATTAGTTTGGCTTTACTTTAATAGAAAAGCATAACATGTTTTAAAATAAACCCCCCTTTTTTTTAAATTAACAATTCTTTCTTTTTTTTTTTATTTTGTCTGCAGATAAATTCATTTATTTTAACTCTATGGTCTCTCTGACGTTGGTTTATTACCACGCTGACTGAATGAATTTGGTTTTTGCTTGTGTTAAATTTATACGTCCAGTTATAGAGTAACAAACTAGACGTCGTGCATGTGTTTGTTAATTGGAAATTCATTTTCGATCAAATACTGGAGGTATTGAGTTTAAGAAGGATACATTCTTTCTGCAACTGGATTTGCCTGTAAAATTGTTTCCAGCAACTCTACGTTGACGGAGATTAACAACATCAGCGACTTTATCAAGCAGGTATGTACCTTGAATATATGCTTTTATTACCTGTTACATCCCCAGACAGTAATAGTAGTACTTTTACCCCACCACGCTTCACACAAGCGATAAACACCCGATGACGCAAAGTCCCACCATGTGGATGAGGATCACCCGTGGAGAGGTTCCAGAAACCGCGTTCTGCCATTAGGCCATATTTATGGCCGGGCTATATTGCGGCCCCTGGCAAGAGCCAGAGTAGGGCTTCTAAACGAAAAAATTTCATCCCACAAGGGGATGACAAAGGATATAAAACGGTTTATCCCAGAGTTCTGCTGTGGGTTTTATGGGTCTCAATTGGAGTGGGGGAAGGGGGAATAACTCACTGCCCACTAACAAGCATGTCGTAAAGGGCGACTAATTAGGTGTGTTTTCTTCAGAGTCTGAGGTTATCTGCCTCTGAGGCGATGTACCAAGAGTGCATACAAAAAAGCTAGATCTGTAAAACAGATATGCAAGCAAATCTCGAGTTCTGGAACAAAACCAAAGTCTAAAGGTGGACGAACCACCATAACATTCCGCATGAGTTTACAGCCGTTGGATGCTTAGAAGAAGAAGAATAAGAAGAAAAAGAAGAAGAAGAAAAAAAAGTTATCAGGTAGCTTTGAGTAGCGGCTTGTTTATTACAGTAGCTTTATTGTTAGTCGGACAGCCATAGAGCCAAACTTCTAGTAAGATATACCACTCACCTGCTACCGGGTACGTTTAGCAAGGAAACACTGATATGGCTGCTGCATTTGAGGATGGAGCACATATAGGTCGGACTGATTGGCTAGAATGTCGACACGAACAACACGTACCAAAAAACTGATCTTGTGATCTTAAAGTTCTGCAGTATGCTTTGATCCAAAAGTCGTCTTCTTGTTAAAGTCCATACCTTGTGGCGTTGTCGTTGGTAGAGATGATTATCCACAACCTTCTGTCTCGTGAACTTTCAGTTAGCTGTGACACAGATAGTTTTCCATAGTTCATGCCGTGTAGCGTTGGTAGTCATGTCTTTCCACAACCTGCTGTCTTGTGTACTATAAATAAACTCTGACACAGATGGTCTGCCATAGTTCATGCCGTGTATCGTTGGTAGTCATCTCTATCCACAACCTGCTATCTCGTGTACTTTCAATCAACTCTGACACAGATGGTCTCCCATAGTTCATGCCGTGTAGCGTTTTTAGTCATGTCTATCTACAACCTTCTGTCTCTTGTGCCATCAATCAGCTCTGACACAGATGGTCTCCCATAGTTCATGCCGTGTAGCGTTTGTAGTCATGTCTTTCCACAACCTGCTGTCTTGTGTACTATAAAAAAAACTCTGACACAGATGGTCTCCCATAGTTCATGCCGTGTAGCGTTGGTAGTCCTGTCTATCTACAACCTTCTGTCTCGTGTGCCATCAATCAGCTCTGACACAGATGGTCTCCCATAGTTCATGCCGTGTAGCGTTGGTAGTCATGTCTATCTACAACCTTCTGTCTCGTGTGCCATCGATCAGCTCTGACACAGATGATCTCCCATAGTTCATGCCGTGTAGCGTTGGTAGTCCTGTCTATCTACAACCTTCTGTCTCGTGTGCCATCAATTAGCTCTGACACAGATGATCTTCGATACCATGATGTCAAACTGCCCAGCCTCTTCTCGCTCCGCCTACCTCTGTCTCTTTTCACCTCAGATATTTTTACACCCAAGCATCACTATGGCACTAAAACGACAACTGATAAATTGCATGTTTATACCAACCCTCTGCTACCAATGCCAAACCTTGTCCCTAACAAAAGCACAGGAGAAAAAGATCACGACGTGCGAAATGAGATGCTTACGTAAGGCTGCCAATGTCACAAGAAGAGACAGAGTTCGAAACGAGAACATTAGAGCAATTGTAGGAACCACACCATGCCTGCAATACATAAAGAAGCAACAAATAGAGTGGTTTGGCCACTTGATGCGAATGCAAACCGACCAACTGCCTCTACGAGCATACAACGAACAGCACTACTGCCCTAGAGCAAGAGGCAGACCGAGAGTACGATGGATAGGCAATATATCAGAGATCCTGAGGCAACACGGACTAACAACAACACGTGCAACACACCTGGCCCAGGATAGAAAACTGCGACTCCCCACTACGCTGTGAGGCAATTGTGGACAAGACAAGACAAGACACGATTCACTCCAGTTTTCTTCTTCTCATCACATGAACAAAGAATGTAGATTGTCTCTTTCTGATGTGAGCAATCAGTTCTCTTCATGAGTCAGTTTCTTTCAAGACGTCTTCATTACTCTTTCTATCTGTCCAGGGTATTCTCATCATTCTTCTATACAATCACATCTGGGCAGCTTTAAAATCATTATTCACTAATCTACCAACTATCCGTGATTCACTTCCGCACATCCTGATAGTATTCATATAGCCCTTAGGAATTCTTTTTGAATGACTACTTGAAGCTGTTATGTATATTTTATCATTTTTATTCACTGTATTAAACTTTTCTGTGTATTTATAATAACAATTTATTAAATTTATTTGAGCCTTTTACTTTTTAAATTGTGTCTTAAAGAAAGGTCGGCTCTGTGGCTAAGTCGATGCGAACGCTTCGTAATGCCGGGATGCCTGGTTCGATCCCAGCTGCTAGCCATGCGCCTTGCGTTGGTTTTGACAGTGGTATCAAGAAAGCCGACCGTCCAGTAGCAATGGAAAACTACTGGATGTAAAATTGCCTAGAAAAACCACACATCAGCTGTTGGGGTTGGTTCTGCAACGTTCTGTAAAGGATACGCAGCTAACCTTAAAGAAAGATTTCGTAGAATATTCTTTATTTTGTAAAATGCCTCGTTTGCCCCCACCACCCACATCCCCCCCCCCACACATCTCCCCCCCCCCCCCCCCCAAAAAAAAAGCTGTTTTCGAAAAAAAAAATACGTATGTCAGACGTTACAGTATGTGAGACGTTACAGTATGTGAGACGTTACAGTATGTGAGACGTTACAGTATGTGAGACGTTACAGTATGTCAGACATTACAGTATGTCAGACGTTACAGTATGTCAGAAGTTACAGTATGTCAGACGTTACAGTATGTCAGACGTTACAGTATGTCAGAAGTTACAGTATGTCAGACGTTACAGTATGTCAGACGTTACAGTATGTCAGACGTTACAGTATGTCAGACGTTACAGTATGTCAGACATTACAGTATGTCAGAAGTTACAGTATGTCAGACGTTACAGTATGTCAGACGTTACAGTATGTCAGACGTTACAGTATGTCAGACATTACAGTATGTCAGACATTACAGTATGTTAAACATTGCAGTATGTCAGACGTTACAGTATGTCAGACGTTACAGTGTGTCAGACGTTAAATATGTCAGACATTACAGTATGTCAGACGTTACAGTATGTCAGACGTTACAGTATGTCACACGTTACAGTATGTCAGACATTGCAGTATGTAAGACATTGCAGTATGTCAGACGTTACAGTATGTCAGACATTACAGTATGTAAGACATTACAGTATGTCAGGCGTCACAGTATGTCAAACGTTAAAGTATGTCAGACATTACAGTAAGTCAGACGTTACAGTATTTCAGACATTACAGTATGTCAGACGTTACAGTATGTCAGACGTTACAGTATGTCAGACGTTACAGTATGTCAGACATTACAGTATGTCAGACATTACAGTATGTCAGACGTTACAGTATGTCAGACATTACAGTATGTCAGACGTTACTGTATGTCCGACGTTAAAGTATGTCAGACGTTAAAGTGTGTGAGACGTTACAGCATGTCAGACATTACAGTATGTCAGACATTACAGTATGTCAGACGTTTCAGTATATCAGACGTTACAGTATGTCAGACGTTACAGTATGTCATACATTACAGTATGTCAGACGTCACAGTATGTCAGACGTTAAAGTTTGTCAGCCATTACAGTATGTCAGACTTTACAATATGTCAGACATTACAGTATGTCAGACATTACATTATGTCAGACGTTACAGTATGTCAGACGTTACAGTATGTCAGACATTGCAGTATGTCAGACAGTATTTCAGACATTACAGTATGACAGACATTACAGTATGTCGGACTTTACAATATGTCAGATATTACAGTATGTCAGACATTACAGTATGTCAGACGTTACAGTATGTCAGACGTTACAGTATGTCAGACATTACAGTATGTCAGACATTATAGTATGTCAGACATTACAGTATGTCAGACGTTACAGTATGTCAGACATTACAGTATGTCAGATGTTACAGTATGTCAGACGTTGAAGTATGTCAGACGTTGAAGTTTGTGAGACGTTACAGTATGTCAGACATTACAGTATGTCAGACATTACAGTATATCAGATATTACGGTATGTCAGTCGTTACAGTATGTCAGACATTACAGTATGTCAGACGTTGAAGTATGTCAGACGTTGAAGTTTGTGAGACGTTACAGTATGTCAGACATTACAGTATTTCAGACATTACACTATGTCAGACATTACACTATGTCAGACATTACACTATGTCAGACATTACAGTATGTCAGACATTACAGTATGTCAGACATTACAGTATGTCAGACATTACAGTATGCCAGACATTACAGTATGTCAGACATTACACTATATCAGACATTACACTATGTCAGACATTACAGTATGTCAGACATTACAGTATGTGAGACATTACAGTATGTCAGACGTTACAGTATGTCAGACATTACAGTATGTCAGACATTACAGTATGTCAGACATTACAGTATGTCAGACATTACAGTATGTCAGACATTACAGTATGTCAGGCATTACAGTATGTCAGACATTACACTATGTCAGACATTACACTATGTCAGACATTACACTATGTCAGACATTACAGTATGTCAGACGTTACAGTATGTCAGACGTTACAGTATGTCAGACATTACAGTATATCGGATATTACGGTATGTCAGACGTTACAGTATGTCAGACATTACAGTATGTCAGACGTTACAGTATGTCAGACGTTACAGTATGTCAGACATTACAGTATGTTAGACGTTACAATATGTCAGACATTACAGTATGTTAGACGTTACAATATGTCAGACATTACAGTATGTCAGACGTTACAGTATGTCAGACGTTACAGTATGTCAGACATTACAGTATGTTAGACGTTACAATATGTCAGACATTACAGTATGTCAGACGTTACAGTATGTCAGACGTTACAGTATGTCAGACATTACAGTATTTTAGACGTTACAATATGTCAGACATTACAGTATGTCAGACGTTACAGTATGTCAGACATTACAGTATGTTAGACGTTACAATATGTCAGACATTATAGTATGTCAGACGTTTAATTATGTTAGACTTTACAATATGTCAGACGTTACAATATGTCAGACGTTACAATATGTCACACGTTACAGTATGTCAGACATTGCAGTATGTAAGACATTGCAGTATGTCAGACGTTACAGTATGTCAGACATTACAGTATGTAAGACATTACAGTATGTCAGGCGTCACAGTATGTCAAACGTTAAAGTATGTCAGACATTACAGTAAGTCAGACGTTACAGTATTTCAGACATTACAGTATGTCAGACGTTACAGTATGTCAGACGTTACAGTATGTCAGACGTTACAGTATGTCAGACATTACAGTATGTCAGACATTACAGTATGTCAGACGTTACAGTATGTCAGACATTACAGTATGTCAGACGTTACAGTATGTCAGACGTTACTGTATGTCAGACGTTAAAGTATGTCAGACGTTAAAGTGTGTCAGAGACGTTACAGCATGTCAGACATTACAGTATGTCAGACATTACAGTATGTCAGACGTTTCAGTATATCAGACGTTACAGTATGTCAGATGTTACAGTATGTCATACATTACAGTATGTCAGACGTCACAGTATGTCAGACGTTAAAGTTTGTCAGCCATTACAGTATGTCAGACTTTGCCAGTACAATATGTCAGACATTACAGTATGTCAGACATTACAGTATGTCAGACGTTACAGTATGTCAGACGTTTACAGTATGTCAGACATTGCAGTATGTCAGACAGTATTTCAGACATTACAGTATGTCAGACATTACGTATGTCAGACATTACAGTATGTCAGACATTACAGTATGTCAGACTTTACAGTATGTCAGATATTACAGTATGTCAGACATTTACAGTATGTCAGACGTTACAGTATGTCAGACGTTACAGTATGTCAGACATTACAGTATGTCAGACACATTATAGTATGTCAGACATTACAGTATGTCAGACGTTACAGTATGTCAGACATTACAGTATGTCAGATGTTACAGTATGTCAGACGTTATGAAGTATGTCAGACGTTACAGAAGTTTGTGAGACGTTACAGTTATTTGTCAGACATTACAGTATGTCAGACATTACAGTATATCAGATATTACGGTATGTCAGTCGTTACAGTATGTCAGACATTACAGTATGTCAGACGTTACAAGTATGTCAGACGTTGAAGTTTGTGAGACGTTACAGTATGTCAGACATTACAGTATTTCAGACATTACACTATGTCAGACATTACACTATGTCAGACATTACACTATGTCAGACATTACAGTATGTCAGACATTACAGTATGTCAGACATTACAGTATGCCAGACATTACAGTATGTCAGACATTACACTATATCAGACATTACACTATGTCAGACATTACAGTATGTCAGACATTACAGTATGTCAGACATTACAGTATGTCAGACGTTACAGTATGTCAGACATTACAGTATGTCAGACATTACAGTATGTCAGACATTACAGTATGTCAGACATTACAGTATGTCAGACATTACAGTATGTCAGACATTACAGTATGTCAGGCATTACAGTATGTCAGACATTACACTATGTCAGACATTACACTATGTCAGACATTACACTATGTCAGACATTACAGTATGTCAGACGTTACAGTATGTCAGACGTTACAGTATGTCAGACATTACAGTATATTCGGATATTACGGTATGTCAGACGTTACAGTATGTCAGACATTACAGTATGTCAGACGTTACAGTATGTCAGACGTTACAGTATGTCAGACATTACAGTATGTTAGACGTTACAATATGTCAGACATTACAGTATGTTAGACGTTACAATATGTCAGACATTACAGTATGTCAGACGTTACAGTATGTCAGACGTTACAGTATGTCAGACATTACAGTATGTTAGACGTTACAATATGTCAGACATTACAGTATGTCAGACGTTACAGTATGTCAGACGTTACAGTATGTCAGACATTACAGTATGTTAGACGTTACAATATGTCAGACATTACAGTATGTCAGACGTTACAGTATGTCAGACATTACAGTATGTTAGACGTTACAATATGTCAGACATTACAGTATGTCAGACGTTTAATTATGTTAGACTTTACAATATGTCAGACGTTACAATATGTCAGACGTTACAGAATGTCAGACGTTACAGAATGTCAGACATTACAGTATGTCAGACGTTACAGTATGTCAGACATTACAGTATGTAAGACGTTACAGTATATCAGACATTACATTATGTCAGACGTTACAGTATATCAGACGTTACAGTATGTCAGACGTTACAATATGTCAGACGTTACAGTATGTGAGACGTTACAATATATCAGACGTTACAGTATGTGAGACGTTACAATATATCAGACGTTACAATATGTCAGACGTTAAAGTCTGTCAGACGTTACAGAATCACTATACACCTTTTCATTTACAACGAAATCAATACATATTTTGCATCATGTTGTTTATCTTATCATTATTTGCGCCAACAAATAATAACAACTATTGCAGAAAACACAGTTTCCAGTTTTTTTAAAGAAAAGAACGTTCATGGTTGCTTTGTTGCCTTCAATGCTTGGCTCTGGGTATAGACAAGGACATAAATGGAACATTTCTGCGCTAATGATTAGCAATCAAACAAAATAATTAGAACGACTGCACCAACCACATATTAGCCAGTGTTTGAGAGAATAAAAATATTTGCGGATACTCTTTTTTGTTTCGTTAAAGTAATCAATTGTACAATTTTAGAGAAGCAACAGTACACAGATTACCATTAGTAACTATCACAAATAGAGAAGAAAAAGAAGAACGCATGTGATGAAACTTCGTTGCCGTTTGCGATGCTTAAAAAAAAAAAAAACATCACTTTCAACCAGTATGCCCGGAGGAGGAGTGGGGGGAGCTTAAGGTTATAATTGTGACTACGTTTTTTGTGCCATATAAAACGACATAGCATTGCTCGCCCCCAAGTTACCACGAAAGGGACTCCCAGTGTTGATTGGATCAAAGGAGACAGACCCAAATACTGTTCCGGCGGTCGACAAAGTCGTCTACCGGCCAGCCAATGAGTGACTCTGTCGCTGTTGATGACACTCTTCTTTGACTGGTCTATTATATGTTGCTGACAAGAGTGCCAGTTCCTGGTATTTAAGGGAGTAATGGGTGGGAGCTGATGGGCTCGGCATTGACTAAGCCCCCCCCCCCTCTCCCCTAGAAAATGGCGTCAACAGGCGACGCTCTTGGCAGGGGCTAACAGTTTTGCTTAGAGACCGAACCATTCGGGATAAAACCTGGTGCATCAAAGTCGATCCTGTCGACTTTAAATTGTTGCTTTGAAACTCCCCCGATGGTTGCCTAGTGCTCCTTAGCTCGCGAGCTTGTTTCACGGCTGCGTCGTTAAGATCACGGGTGCGCATTTTACCGAGATCCATAGGATCGTCGCCGGAGCCGCGGTGTTCGTGCTTTGCTGCGGCGCTCTTGACAGGCTGCTAACTGTTCTGTGGAGAGAAACCGAGCCATATGAAATAAATCCCTGTGCAAAGAGGTCGATCGTCTCGACTTTAACCCCTTTTTCTTCCGACATTAACATTTTTTTTCCGACTTCAACCTTTGTTCGACATTAACCCTTATTATATATATATATATATATATATATATATATATATATATATATATATATATATATATATATATATATTTTTTAATGTGAATCTATCACTAGATGCCTTATGCGCCAATATTATTAAAAGAGCTTGATCTACTTTGCTTGCAACCAAATAACCCAGAGACCACTCTAGATTATTACCCAACAAACACGTTGGCGGGTAATTGTTTAAAAACAGACATTTGCACCATTACAACTGAAGGGGTCTGGTGTTGGTACATTTTTTTTGATAATTTAGGTGCGATGATCTCCTAACCGCCCTTCCCTAACCCTGTATAGAAGTTTTTTCTTTAACTATTTGCTTAAACACTTTATGTTATTTCAAGCATATTTTTGATTTTTGTTTTTGCCACCCAACATAAAATCATATTTATAATATTATTTATTAACAATAATCATTGTTATTTTTTACTTTTATCCAGAAACTATGAGTTGTAAACCCTTTGGTTCGGTATTATGGATATCGCAACCTTTCGGCCTTGATTCTATGATAGAATCCGTAAATCTGGGAAATGTGTCGCTATTCTGCCTCTGATACAAACTGTAAATTTGAGAAATGTGTCGCTTTTCTGCCTATGATACATACTGTAGATCTGGAAAATGTGTCGCTTTTCTGCCTATGATACATACTGTAAATTTGAAAAATGTGTCGCTTTTCTGCCTATGATACATACTGTTAATCTGGAAAATGTGTCGCTTTTCTGCCTATGATACATACTGTAAATCTGAGAAATGTGACGCTTTTCTGCCTATGATACATACTGTAAATCTGGTAAATGTGTCGCTTATCTGCCTATGATACATATTGTGAATCTGGGAAATGTGTCGCTTTTCTGCCTATGATACATACTGTAAATCTGGGAAATATGTCGCTTTTCTGCCTACCACCGAGCGTGAACTCGGACCACAAGGGGATTGTTACTCGGTCGCCGTGTAGCTGGTTTAACCCACTTAGATAGCGCACCAGGCCTATAATAACTATTGTTTTGTACATAAGGGCTTAGCGTCGTTCAACCCCCCCCCCCTCAACCCCCTCCCACCCGCCTCCCTCCTTTGAGAATGAATTCTGGCTGAGACAACCCCTCTCCCTTCCTTCCTTGGCGTACTCTGTAGCTCATCTGTGGAGCCAACTTCCACAGCCAATCAAAAATATCAACAACCCCTGTCAATACAGTTGGAGGCTTTTTCAGTACTATCTCACTACAGACTATATCTTTCCTAAGAAGATAATAGTTTCCTAATAATACTGTTGATTTCCACCAAGATTTATTATATTTAGTGTTATAATTGTTTTAAAATATAGGCATACTCAAAGCACATTGTTACTAAGTTGTTGTTGATGATGTCTTTTACTATTATTAATATTATATGCTAAAAAGATATGTGCACAAATAATGTATGCCTGGAGTGAGGCCAGAAGTTCAGAACATAAGATGGGCCTATGTGTCCAGTTCTCAACCCCGTGGAAAAAAATTCGTTCGTTCGTTCGTTCGTTCCTCCCCCCCGCACCCCCTCCCTCGACCAAAATTGTGTATGTGTGTGGAAACCCCTGACAACAATATAACAACATCATGATAATGAGGTGAAAGATAACTCTTGCAAGAGTCGAGTTGCTAGATGTGTCCTTTTTCAACTGACAATTTACAAAATGTCTTGGGTAATTTGGGATTTAAGAATCTGTGAATAGAAACAGTCTCGATGGTCTCAGACAACAACGGCAGCAGAAATAACAACATTAGGAATAAAAAGCGCTAAATTAAAGAGAAAAAAAAAAAAAAAAAACCCACAACAAACACGCTGGCTGGAAATCGTTAAAAAACACATAATTTGAGCTTAACTAGGAAGCAGTGGCCTCGCCACAAAGAAATCTTTTATAGTTGGCGGGTCAGTCTACATACAGCATTTCTAGGGTGCTTATGGATTGGAGGGGAGCTCAAGGGACCTTGATAATAATGACGATGCTCTTAATAATAATAATAATAATAATAATAATAATAATAATAATTATAATAATATATTTATTATGTGCTGAATTGCAGAGATTAAGATAAAGATATGTGGGAAAAATTCAAGATGTATAAACAGATACTATAGAAAGAGGACTCTAAGACATGGTTTTGTTGGGAGTTTGGGGGGGGGGGGACTTAGCCCACATGTATTTGGAGGGTGGAGGGGGGGGGGGTGGAGACCTCTCTAATATTTCATTTTCTGATAGTGTGATTGGGGGAGGGGGTGAGGGAGGGGGATAAAGGAGTTGAGATTAGGATTGATACCTTTCCGTCTTCCCAGACGATAGTGTTATATTGCGCTATGAGGAGGCATGAGACTCATAGCCCATGGCGATGGCGAGTGTGACTAGCAAGACCCGCCCGTGTCAAGAAAATTCTTCCACAATAAAGGATGCTAGATTGGTCTTTAAATAAAGAGGAGCAGCGAAAGGGCTGTCAATATGCGTGAGACTAAGATTCCTGCGCCCCTTCAAAAGCAGCACTAACGCAGAGCACGATGAACACGCTGACGGAAAGAAAACAGGGTTGCCACTTTGGATGTTTTATGTCCAGATTTAGATATTTTTCCTTGCATTTAGATGGCGTTTTTGACGTTTAGATGTTAGATGTCTTTCTAGATGTTTTTCATTTGGAGTGATTTTATCAAATCTAACCAAAGAAACAGGATGAAATTTGACCTCTTAAATGCTATCTTGACAATAACATTCGGCCTGATTAGAGTAGGAAAAGGCTGTTCCACTTATCAGCTCCCTGATTGGGTATTAAAAGAAATTGAAACAGCTAAAGCATACCAGAGCCATTTTGGATCTGAAGCTTCAACTTTATCATCCAAGCTGAGTTTATCCTGTGGATCTTGTAAGGCA
>CAJHNH020001539.1:22500-32500 GCA_905116865.2 Candidula unifasciata | reverse complement strand
TGTCTGGAAGATTGCTTAACTGCACTTAAGGCCATTCTGTTAGTTTCATATATTGAACAGGCAGACAGATTGGCAGGATCTGCACCCCTTTGTGGTGAATTGATACTTGAAAAGGCAGATGTTGACAAGGCCTTCTGGGAGCAAGCAACGGAATCACTAGATAAACAAGATTACTATGGCCTAGAGAGAATGAGGCACCTGGGTGTAACTAGAGGGTTTGGCCGGCTCACTACAATCAGAGGAAAGGCAAGACTGACTTATAACCAGATTGTGGCCTGTACCATCGTTAGTTGAACTCTGCGCTGGCTGCTGAAGATGAGGACGGAGCACAAATGGGAATACCCCGAGTGCTGTGATGTCAATTATTCACTCAAATCATATCTTGTCATTACTTTGTGGGGGAGAAAAAGGGGCTGGGTGGGGGGGGGGGGGTGGGGGGATTTTCGGGCCGCTGGAAACAATTGACTATTTTCATTTTCTCAGTGCCTTTGTTCGTTCCATATCTGCTTTCTTCCTATGTGAGTTCCTAGACACTATTATGGGGGGGGGGGGAGAGGGGATTAATATACCCACTGCCTACCCAAAAGAAGTCCGAGTGCATCTGCCTGAGAGGCAAGACACCAGCAGTCTGCAAATAAATGAGTTATATCTGTAAAACGGATGCACGTGTAACACTCGGGTTCTGGTACAGGACTGCGGTTCAAAAGTAGATAAACAACCAGAACTTTCCGCCAGAGTTTACAGCTGGTGAATGCAAAGAAGAAGAAGAAGGTATCTTCTTTCTGGCGAACCAATTATCGAATGCACTTTGTTTCACATAGCTCCGTTTAGTATGCTCCGAATCTAGTTGTTAGGGACGGGTTTAATTCTCCGTGTACTACACCTTTCCATGAAAGCCCCAGCCAAAGCACGGAAACTTGCACTCATAGCCACATGTAGTCTGCATACTCATTTTGTTACAATACAACTTTTACAGACACACATACGCACGCACACACACACGTACGAGCACACGCACGAGCACACACACTCACACGCAACTCTCGCTCGCATTTAAAACATTTACTCAGATACAGCAATTACAGACCCAATAGTCATACCTGCACAAGACTTAGACAGACGCAGTACTCAACCACAGCACTCACACAAACACACTACACTTATAGACACACACAGATATAGACACAACAAACACAGGATCACTCACACTCACAGACACAATGTACACAAACATACACACAGACGGGAACAAAACTCGCAGACACACCACTCACGAGTATAACATTCCCACACACAACACAACGCTCACACACACACACACACACAAGAATTACACACAGACACTCCGTGTACATTCTGATAAAACACACATTCACAGACTCACAAAAACTGACAGACACAAGACATACACAGCACATACACAGGTAAACACGTACTCACAGACAAATCACTCGCTCAAGACACAACACACACTGTTACAGACAGAACACAGACAGACGAAACACACGCGGTCACAGACAAAGCACACACAGACACAACATATACTCTTACAGACATAACACACACAGACACAACGCACACTATCAGAGACAGAACACACACACACAGACACAACGCACACTCTCACAAACAGATCACACACACACACACAACACATACTCTTACAGACAGAAGACACACAAACACAACGCACACTCTTACAGACAAAACACACACAGACATGGCGCTCACATACAGAGCACCCCTATACACAACACTCACACAGACACAACACCCGCTGCAGCAAACATCATACACAGACACAATACACAGACACAAAATCTGCACAAACACAGCATACACACTGACAAATACACGCAGACAGACAGACGTGCACATACACACACTCACTATTGGTAAAGAATTAAAATTTGTTGAGAGTGCTGAGGAATTCAGACAGACAGACAGACAGACGGACGGACGGACGGACGGGCGGGCGGGCGGACGGACGGACGGACGGACGGACGGACGGACGGACAGACAGACAGACAGACAGACAGACAGACAGACAGACAGACAGACAGACAGACAGACAGACAGACAGACAGACAGACAGACAGACAGACAGACAGACAGACAGACAGACAGACAGACAGACAGACAGACAGACAGACAGACAGACAGACAGACAGACAGACAGACAGACAGACAGACAGACAGACAGACAGACAGACAGACAGACAGACAGACAGACAGACAGACAGACAGAGGCCATCACAGGGGTAGCTCTAAAACAATATGCCCAAAGCGGCATAATTGCTATAAACGAAGCCATTTGCTTTGCGTTCACTGTTGTTAGAAACATGACACTCCTATTGTTTGCGCTATTAGCGAGTGTTTCAGTCTAGTGTAAATACATAGTCTTAACTTGTGATGCTCTGAAAGTCCACTTCCGAGGCGGTGCTATGAAAGACTGATGGGAAATCGCCTTGAGTTTTGGAACTGATGTTTGTTTTTAGAAGTAGTTTACGTTCGATTCCTAGAAACATTTAAAAGGAGCCAGTAGAACAGGACACAGCTGACTTCGCAGCCATATGTACACAAAATTTAAAATCGGCGAATCAGCCATGTGCACATGTGGACTGGCACCTGAGACAACAGATCACGTCCCCCAAGACTGTCCCAAATACAGCATATCAAGGCAAAACTTTTGACCAATAGAAACGTCGGTGCAAGTCGAACTTTACAGTTCACTGAGTGAATTACAAAAGACAGTGAAGTTCATACTAGAGACAAAATTGCAGATATAGATAATTTATTTCAAACGAACGAAAGAAGAAAAAGAAGAAAAGGATCAAGTATAGGGGTTTTGCATATAGAAGTTAGCCGTTGAGATTCAAATCATTTACTTGTTGCTGTTAGCATTGCCATCAAAATCTCCTCAAAATCTTCAACATAATTCGTTTTTTATTTCTCTATTGCACAATCTATTGTTAGAGTCTTCGTTGTACAAATTTACGAAAGGAAAACATTAATTTACTAGTATTGTCAGTTCAACACTCCACGCACAGTATAGTATAGACGAAACAGAACAGAACTCACACAAAAATAGAATCAGCTGAAAGCCCTGTGTAGCATATAGCGGCACAACAAGATGCTGACAACCGCGCAGACGATAAAATACCATTACACTGACTTTGTTTAAACGTCTCAAATACGCAATTTATCTGTCAGCGTGTTCTGGTTGCTATGCGACTTCCGCCATATAAAAGGGGATTTAACTCTAGAGGTCAAAGGGGTATAATAGATAAAATGGCACGCAAAAGTCAAAGCGTTGAATGTCACTTCTCTTAAATAAAAAATAAAAAAAAACCGTTACATCGTGATTGTCTCATGCTCATCCGATTCAAATTGTTTTTTATTACCAGATTACTTCCTCCTGCTGCTCCTCCCCCCCCCCCATGCACTCAGGTGGAGTGGGAAGGTCAGATGGGACACTGGAAAATATTGTCACCCCCCACCCCCCCCCCCCTCTCCCCCTCCCACCCCTCAACGCACTCACACACACACGAATATTTTAGCAATACATGCAATAATAAATGTACTTGTTTGTAGTTTTGTCAGCCACTACCACTTTCCTTCTTTTATGTATACATAGAAAAAAAAATATAAATATATGTGTGTATGAGTGTGTGTAAGTGTTGTTCTCATTTTTTGCAGGTGTGCGTAGTGTTTGTTGTATGCAGCCGTGAGCCACTGGAGAACTTTAAATTGTTTTCTGAGTTTGTTTTGGTGGCATTTCAGTTCTTTTTCTATACTGTCTAGTGGATCAAATTGAGTCGCCTGGAGGAATGACATACGGTCACACATGAAACCAATTTTGCTGTTTTTAATTTTTCTTTCTTCAAGCACTTTGGTTGCATTAGTAATTGCTTGCTGCTCTGAAGTTTGTTGCGTTGTTTTCCTGAGACGTTTCTGTTGTGGTCCCGTTTTCCTGCTACCTCCAATGATAAACTGAACACAGTTCTCGCACAGCTCATTGCCCAAGTCATCGAGTGTTACGAAAAGATCATCTTCGTTCAGTTGCACTTCATGTCGCTGGTTCACCAGTGGCGGTTGAGTGTCTGGTCAGCTCCCTTCGCCTTTGACGGTCGGATGTGATAGACTTCGTGGTTGTGTGTCTAAGGCTTGTCCTGACAGTTAGATTCTATAATCAGGACTTTCTTGGTCTGCCTCTTCTACCCTTCCTCTCTGCTGATCCAACGAATGTTGACAGAAGACGCGAGATTAGATGAAATAACACCAGTGGTGTCGCGTGTCTTTTCTTTAGGGTCTCCTCTGCAGAATGCAAAGGCACTCTGGGGGGGGGGGGGGTACAATATTAGATGATAGCCCTCGTTGGTCTCCGCGAAAATCCCGCAGCTCCTTACAAACATCCAATCTACCTCAGGGGTGGGGCAACTCAAGTTATGGCTCTACAGAATTATTCAGAACTCATAGGCGCAACTTGGTTTGACACTCCCCACTACACTAGCATATGACACCACAACATCTAACATGAGAACGTAGGTGGAGGCGGCAACTGCAGCTCTCCGGTGGCTAGAGAACAAGATGCATATAGTTGGCTAAACCGGATTGCGCTGTGACCGGGTGACGAACTCCTTGTGGTCCGGGTTCACTCCCAGGGGTTGGCAGAAAAGCCACTTTTCTCCCCAGATTTACGGTATTTACAATGTAATCAATGCCGAAAGGTTGCGATATCCATAATACCGAGCCTAAGGGTTAACAAACAACTCATAGCTTCTGGATACTAAAACAAACAAACAAATTACACACAAAGACAGCAAATCAACTGGTTTTCCCACTTGGAGACAATGCTTTCTAATGCTATTTCATACAAGGCATGTACGAACAGAGGATGGGGACGTAGAGCAAGAGGTAGACCAAGAACAAGATTAAAAACTCTACAGCACCACGATGTGCCTGTGGTCGAAGCAGCCAAAAGAGCACGAAGCAAGACCCTATATCTCCCCCGACACCCGAAGCGGTAAAAGAGGACGTAACAAAAAAGTTACGAGTCCTATCTAGAAGTTACTATCTGATGATGATGATGATGACTAGTGCTCGGTAATTATGCGTCATTTGTGATATGGTCTCTAAATGATGTGCACATAATTTGTCCAAACGATTTCATTTCCAGTGCTTGTATCTTCTTTTTGAGCCAGCTGTTAAGGTCCACTTTTCGCAGCCATATATAAACGTTTTAATATCTAGTACATTGAGCAGTCGCGGCGTCCGTGGCTAAGGCGTTGCGAGTCGGACTCGTAAGCCAGCATACGGCGATCGAAACCCACTGCTGGCTGCGTGGATTTTTATCGTGGTATGGGACGTCGCAGGTCGACCCAGCCTAAAATGGGTACCAGGATGGGCTGTCCTGGAAAAGTAAAGACAGCCGGCGTAATGCTGACCACATTACCCACAGAGTGCTGATGGTCTGTAAAAATATGGGACGCTCTGCCCATATGCCCGATGCGCCGAAAGGCGTGAAAAGGGAACTTTACTTACACTGAGCAGTCGTTGCTTAATTCTGCATGAAATGTTTTGGGATCTCCATATTTGCTTTTCTTTGACAAGGACTGATGTTGCCTGGGCAACGCTAGTCATGATTTCCGGCCTGGACCATGGATCACGTCTAATGAATACTAAATATTTGAAATGATTTACTCGTTCTGATTTTTACTTTGTGTCACCAACTAGAAAGAGAAGACCAACTAGAGAGATTAATGGAGGCGGGTGATATTTGTAGCAATGAACCTCAAGGGCTCGGATTGCCGAAGAAGAAGAAGAAGAAGAAGAAGAAGAAGAAGAAGAAGAAGAAGAAGAAGAAGAAGGAGAAACAGAAGGAGAAGAAGAAGAAAAAGAAGAAGAAGAAGAAGAAGAAGAAGAAGAAGAAGAAGAAGAAGAAGAAGAAGAAGAAGAACGAAAAAGAAGAAGAAGAAGAAGAACGAAAAAGAAAAAGAAGAAGAAGAAGAAGAAGAAGAAGAAGAAGAAGAAGAAGAAGAAGAAGAAGAAGAAGAAGAAGAAGAAGAACAAGAAGAAGAAGAACAAGAAGAAGAAGAACAAGAAGAAGAAGAAGAAAGAAGAACAAGAAGAAGAAAAAAGAAAAAGAAGAAGAAGAAGAAAAAAGAAAAAGAAGAAGAAGAAGAAAAAAGAAAAAGAAGAAGAAGAAGAAGGAAGAAGAAGAAGAAGAAAAAGAAGAAGAAGAAGAAGAAGAAGAAGAAGAAGAAGAAGAAGAAGAAGAAGAAGAAGAAGAGGAAGAAGAAGAAGAAGAAGAAGAACAAGAAGAAGAAGAAGAAGAAGAAGAATTTGCGACCATTAACTTGCATTGGTTGTTGGAGGTATACCAGCTGGGATTCTTCGCTGGAGCTAGGGAGCATGTGCTCTGTTTATATCTCTTGACAGGCAGCTAGCTGTTCTGCGGAGAGAGAGAGAGCGCTATATGGTATAAAACACGGTGCAATGAAGTCGATCCTTTTTAATTTACCCTTTGTCGTGTGTGTGTGTGCCTGGTTTTGTGTGTGGTGTCGTAGCATATGCGTGCATGTGTGGAGTAATAGGTCGTGTGTGGTTATATATATATATGTGTGTGTGTGTGTGTGTTTGTGTGTGTGTGAGAGATTATGTTTTGTTTTTGTGATACAGTGTAGTTGTGTGTGTATGTGAGTCATGTAATATAGTGTCCTTGCGTGTGGTGTGTTGTATGGTGAATAAAGTGGTTTTTTGTTACTTCATTTGTGTGTAGACCAGTGTTTCCCAAACTGTTCTTGGCCTCGGCGCCTTTTTTTCAATTACAATTTTTTCGCTGCGCCCTGACCCAAGTAATAGTATAACTATTCGCATGTAAGAGATAAACAAAAAATAAAACTGGTGTATCTTCGAAAATTTCGCGGCGCCCTAACCTAAGTGATAGTATAACTATTCGCATGTAAGAGATAAACAAAAAATAAAACTCGTGTATCTTCGAAAATTTCGCCGCGCCCTGACCTAAGTAATAGTATAACTATTCGCATGAAAGAGATAAACAAAAAAATAAAACTCGTGTATTTTCGAAAATTTCGCGGCGCCCTAACCTAAGTGATAGTAAAACTATTCGCATGTAAGAGATAAACAAAAAATAAAACTCGTGTATCTTCGAAAATTTCGCGGCGCCCCAGTGAAGAGGTCGCGGCTGTCCAGGACTCCGCGGCACATAGTTTGGGAATCACTGGTGTAGACGACTGTAGTCGTTTGTGGTAGTACAGTGTGTATTTGTGATCTCATGTGTATGTGTGGTGTGATATAATGCGTCCGTGTGATCCTATAGTGTATCGTGTGCGTCTGTGTGGTCGTATAGTGCGCCCACGCGGCGTCGATTGGGGCTAGATGGCTGGGACTCACGAGCAGCAGCTACCGCATCTCCTGCAGCTTTCTTCATTTTATTTGCTTGTGAGTCCTAGCCATCTAGTTTAGCCCCAATCCACGCCGCGTGAGCGGTGGCGGAAGTCGTCGGAAGCTAATAATTCGGCAGTGGCTTTATAGCCTCCGGAAGTGCGCAATTGACACGTGACTGAGGCCATCTTAGGGAATATCTTCCGCCGTGACAATTAAGGACCGTTATTCGGAGGATAGCCGTATGTAATATGGTTTGATACAATGAGTCCGTGTGATTGTATAGTGTGTAGTGACGTAATTTAGTGCGTCCGTGTTAGCCTATGGTATGTAGTGTGGCGTGATATAGTGCGTTCATCTCAGAGCATAGTATGTAGTGTGGCGTGGTATAGTGCGTTCATCTCAGAGCATAGTATGTAGTGTGGCGTGGTATAGTGCGTTCATCTCAGAGCATAGTATGTAGTGTGGCTTGGTATAGTGCGTTCATCTCAGAGCATAGTATGTAGTGTGGCGTGGTATAGTGCGTTCATCTGAGAGCATAGTATGTAGTGTGGCGTGGTATAGTGCGTTCATCTCAGAGCTTAGTATGTAGTGTGGCGTGATATAGTGCGTTCATCTCAGAGCATAGTATGTAGTGTGGCGTGATATAGTGCGTTCATATGAGAGCATAGTATGTAGTGTGGCGTGGTATAGTGCGTTCATCTCAGAGCATAGTATGTAGTGTGGCGTGATATAGTGCGTTCATCTCAGAGCATAGTATGTTGTGTGGCGTGATATAGTGCGTTCATCTCAGAGCATAGTATGTAGTGTGGCGTGATATAGTGCGTTCATATGAGAGCATAGTATGTAGTGTGGCGTGGTATAGTGCGTTCATCTCAGAGCATAGTATGTAGTGGCGTGATATAGTGCGTTCATCTCAGAGCATAGTATGTTGTGTGGCGTGATATAGTGCGTTCATCTCAGAGCATAGTATGTAGTGTGGCGTGATATAGTGCGTTCATCTCAGAGCATAGTATGTAGTGTGGCGTGATATAGTGCGTTCATCCCGGAGCATAGTATGTAGTATGGCGTGATATAGTGCGTTCATCCCGGAGCATAGTATGTGATGTGGCGTGATATAGTGCGTTCATTTGAGAGCATAGTATGTAGTGTGGCGTGATATAGTGCGTTCATCTGAGAGCATAGTATGTAGTGTGGCGTGATATAGTGCGTTCATTTGAGAGCATAGTATGTAGTGTGGCGTGATATAGTGCGTTCATCTGAGAGCATAGTATGTAGTGTGGCGTGATATAGTGCGTTCATCTGAGAGCATAGTATGTAGTGTGGCGTGATATAGTGCGTTCATCTGAGAGCATAGTATGTAGTGTGGTGTGATATAGTGCGTTCATCTGAGAGCATAGTATGTAGTGTGGCGTGGTATAGTGCGTTCATCTGAGAGCATAGTATGTGATGTGGCGTGATATAGTGCGTTCATCTCAGAGCATAGTATGTAGTGTGGCGTGATATAGTGCGTTCATCTCAGAGCATAGTATGTAGTGTGGTGTGATATAGTTTGTCTGAGTGATCGTGCAGTGTGTAGTGTGATATAGTGCGTGTATGTGAGAGTATATTTTTTAGTGTGGTGTGATATAGTACGTCCGTGTGAGCGTATAGTATGTAGTATGGTTTGAAACCGTGAGTCCATGTGATCGTATAGTGTGTAGTGTGGTGTGATATGGTGCGTCCGTGTGATTCTATGGTGTGTCGGCGGTGTGATTTAGAACGACCGTGTGATTCTTCCGTATGCAGTGTAGTGTGCTATAGTGCGTATGTGAAATCCTATAGTATGTAGTGTAGAGTGATATAGTAAGGGTCATCGTTTAGTGTATATTCTGGTGTGATATAGTGCGTGCCGGTGATCGTACAGTGTGTAAAATGGTGTGATCTAGTGCGTCTTTGTTGCCCTATTGTGGGTATACTACTATGTGTCATGTGTGTAATCTGTTATGCTTGTAGTGTGTGCAATAAGTGAGGAGTGTGCGCGCGCGTGTAGTTTTGGGCTAAATACTAGAACAAAATGCCATGGACCGTGTTGTGTGGAAAGGGAAGATCAGGAAGGGAATGAGACTGAAGGAAGAAATGATGGCAGAAAGGATGAGATCTGAGCGTCTGCATAGAAACGCATTAAACACAAATGTTGACAACAATGGTCCTGAAATCCCATGCTATCATTATGCAAGACTTTTCTTGACACAGGCGGGTCTTGCTAGTCACACTCGCCATCGCCATGGGCTGTGAGTCTCATGCCTCCTCATAGCGCAAAATAACACTATCGTCTGGAAAGACAGAAAGGTGCGATTGAATGAGTAGGTGTGTGTTTGTATGTGTGCGTGTGGTCGTTAAGTGTATGTGAATTGTGGATTTCGTGTCGCATAGTGTATTTAGTATGTATAGTGTGGTATATGTGTGGTGCAATGTGTGTATGCAGTATGATGTGTGAATGTGAAATGTGTGCAGTTAGTGCAGTGCGTCGTGGGTATATATATGGAACTCTATACTTATTTATGTGTGTGTGTATATATGACATTATGCTTGCGTGTGCTTACTTATCGAA
>CAJHNH020001539.1:0-17500 GCA_905116865.2 Candidula unifasciata | reverse complement strand
AATTGTTTCCAGGGTATGCCGGTGTGTTGGGAAATGAGCAGGCAGATAGGCTGGCTGGCTCTGCACCACTTGGTGGTGAATTGATGTATGATAAGTTGGATATTGTGAGGGACCTTTGGGAGCGGGTGAACAGTACGGAGGCGCAGATAGATCATTACGGTGTGGGGAGAATGGCACTGCGAGGAGTTACCAGGGGATCTGGCCGACGCTCAACACTCAGGGGAAGGATAAGTCGGATAAACAATCAGACGGTTACTGGTACCATCAGCATTTGAACTCTTCGCTTGCTGCTGAAGATGGGGACTCAGCACTTATTGGAGTGTCATGAGTTCTGTGATTTCGATTCTTAATTCAACATTCAACATTCTTCCTCGTTTTTCCTTCTTCTTTGTTCTTCTTTCTTCTTTCTTCTTCCTTCTTTTTTCTTCTCCCCCCTTCTTTAATCTTCTTTCTTCTTCCTTTTTCTTTCTTCTTCCTTCTTCTTTCTTCTTCCTTCATCTTTCTTCTTCTTTCTTTTTCCTTATTCTTCCGTCTTCCTTCTTCTTCATTCTTCCTTATTTTGCCTTCTTCCTTCTTGTTCTTCCTTCATTCTTCTTTTTCTTCCTTCTTCCTTCTCTTTCTACCTTCTTTCTTCTTCTTCCTTCTACTTCTTCTTTTCCCTTCTTCTTTTTTATTTTTCTTATTCCTTCTTTTTCTTTCCATCTTCTTCTCCTCCTACTCGTACTTCAGACCCAGCTCTGTTTCCCCTACCGCTTCCTTCTCTTCCTCCTCCTCCTTTGTCTTCATCATCATTATCTTCTTCTTCCCTTACCTCTTCCTTCTCCTCGACCTCCTCCCCCCTTTGTCTTCATTATCGTTATCTTCCTCTTGTTTATTATTGTTGTTTTATTATTTATATACTATTATAGTCACCTCATAGAGGTGCTTCTTCCCGCATTGGAATCTTATTAATTTTTCTTCATCTGCCCTATCTATTCCTTCTTACCTTAGCCCTTCTTCCTTGTTCTTCTAGTGTTATATAATGCCGTTTCAACTTAATCCACTAGGAGATATTATTAATTAATGTTATGGATTATATCTTAGATAGCTGCTGCATATGTTACAGTATAGCATTACCAGTAGAAAAAAAGTTACGGATTATAAAACACATTTTGGGGGGAATGTTTTAAATAATAAATAAAATACAGTGGTGCTTTGTAATTCGAACATAACACTTTCCGATAGGGCTACCGAATTCCACTGGTACGAGTTCCAAGGCATTTCTTTCCATTGAAAGTAATAGAAACTAAATTAATCTGTTCGAGGATCCAACAAACACACATTAAAAAATTTAGTTTTCCAAATACAGCACATTGCAAATATAGAAACAAAAATGACGGTCATATTTGAATCAGAATGTAAATAAAATTGAATGAAGATATAAAACATTGTATATTTACTGTACCGTGATACAAAGAAAGTTATAACTAGAATGTCTTGGCACTGAACCCACAGAGGCATAGAAATGCAGTAAGACAGAAAAACTCATAGATAAGGGAACTTGAGAGCGAAGTTAAAAAGATGGGGAGGAAATTAGGAGAACTGCATGCGATAGCGATGTATTTAACGACTTGACATGAGTTGGTTGAGGACCTATGCATCACTGGGGTATAGAAAGGCAGAAGAAGATTTTTAAAAAATTGTGAGACAGCACAAGGATGTAGGAGGGAGAAAATGGGAATTTAGGTAGATTATTGTTTGAAAGGTAACATCAGAAATCCTTTCTGGTGTTTCTGTCGCGGTATTTCAACACCTCTAGAGGCTTTGGGATCACCAGATTTTGTCAATGAGCCAGCGTTTCAAAATACTTTGATGCTGGCAACCAATGTTAGTGTTGCTGAAGTGCCCAGCAATGAAGCTGATGCTATCTACATTAGACACCCTTTCTGGAATCTGATTTTTGTATTTCTTGGATGCAAAGATAATGTCACAAATCACATCACGGATGGCAAACTAACAAGACAAAATTGAGAGTCCCAGGACTTTATAATTATTATTCTTCGTGTTCACCAGCTGTAAACTCCAGTGGCAAGTTCTGGTTGTTCGTCCACTTCTGGACAGCAGTCCTGTTCCAGAACCTGAGTGTTGCGTGTGCATCCGTTTTACAGATCTGACTCATTTGTTAAGGCAGATGTGATGGCCAAACGTTAGTTGTATGTCCCTTACAAAACGTTGTAGAAACAACCCCTACATATTTTGGACTCTTTGGTTTTGCTAGGCACGTGTTAGTTAATTAGTTTGCCATTGCTTCATGAACCGTCAGTTCTCTACCATTATCGAACCCGGGCCAAAGCGATCTGCTGCCATATTCCTCTGCAGCTGAAATCGATCTGGGTAACTTGTATTAACCAGGTTTGTCCGCAATGGCCGAGCTAAAGACGCCCTCGTGACGACTGAACAAAGTGATATATCCAGCAGTCCTGCGCGGTTAAGGGAGTTAGTTTGTTGTGTATCCTTTACAGTACGTTGCAGAACCAACACCAGCATTTTTTTTGGCTGTTGAGGTTTTTCTTGGCAAATTTGACATTCAGTAGTTTGCCATTGCTTTCTAAACGGTCAGCTCTTAGTACCACTGACGAAACTAACCCGGGGTACCGGGTTCGATTCCAACTGTAGACGGTTTGTCTTGCGTTGGTTTTGACAGCTGTACCAAAAGCTGACCGTTGAGTAAGAAATGGCAAATTACTAAACGTGAAACTTGCCTAGAAAAACTACAACAGCCAACAAATGCTGGGGTTGGTTCTGGAGGGTTATGTAAAGTATACGCAACTAACGATAGTGCAATATACCCATATTACCAAACAGTGTAGAAAACGGGCCTTTATTGACTAAAGGTAGGCAGTCTATATTGACGGTGGCGAGATGGAGACAGTTCAGGATTTTACCTATCTGGGTTCCACAGTGAATAACACCCTATCGGTGGAACAGGAAATCAACATCATGATAGGTAGGGTAGCAACAACAATGAGCAGATTAACTGAAGAGTTTGGGAGACTAGAAAGATCATATTATAACAACAACTTTTGTCTATCAGGCTTGTGTTCTCAGCACTCTGCTTTATGGCAGTGAAACTTGGTCAACTTATTCGCATATGAAAAACCGTTAAATAGCTTTCACATGCGGTGCCTAAGAAGAATACTTGGCATTAAGTGGCAGGACAAGATCACAAATGCTGAGGTATTGAGGTTGGCAGAGTCCCTAAAGACATCCTCTATTGTAATAAGTGGTTTGTGTTTCTTCTCGTTGTCTAGGCAGTGTTCATGCGTGTGTGGTGGAATATCTTCTCACACGCTCCACGTTACACAACTGGCACAAGCCGACACCGATGTGAGCTTACGAGACATGAATTTATTGACGTATTTACACTTACAAAACAGAATGTCCGGTCGGTGTCCTAGTGAACAGCTCTCGTACCCAAACTCACGCAGCCTTCAACGAACAGTCTTCTTCAAGCATTCACTGACCAAAGTTGGCTCCCATGGATTCACGTTGAGGTTCTGGGCATCTCACACACTGGCATGGTCTATCTCGGCTTCACACTTCGTCGGCAGGGTCTCCTTTCTTCACAGGCACTCACGTAGACATTCTCACTTTCAGTCGCACGTCCTCTCACTCCAACAGGTCGACACAAACTAAACTTGACCAGAGTCAAGTCTGACTTATACCACGGGTTCGTTTCACGTGACAACACGTGGTGGTCCTTTACTTTTCACGTGGCGACCTTGGGTCGCATCATCGTGGTCCCCGTGATAACCAGTGGTTAGTCACCTATCTCCAGATTCTCGTTTAATCCAAGTATCTGGACTATCTCGGTGTTTTAGGTCAGCTTTGGGCCTTCCCCCCAACTATCCTAAACTGGGTGAAAATATCCCCCATTACATCTATACTGATATAAAGATGGGTAGAAGATGTCGAGGCTGACCTCTACTACGATGTAAATATGTGTGCAAGCGGAACATGAATGATACAGGTATTGGTGTGGACTCAAGGAAATAAAAAGCCATGGGCCATGTTGTATGGATGAGGCACACCAGGAAGGGAATGATAATGAAGGAAAAAATGATTGCAGATAGAATGAGAGCTGAGCGTCTGAGAAGAAACAAACTAACCCCAAACGTTGACAACAATTGTCCCGAAATCCCACGCTGTAAGTGTGGAACATCTTTCCTAATGCGGGTGGGTTTTGCTAGTCACACTCTCCATCGCATGGGCTATGAGTTAAATACAACACTATCGTCTCGAAATAAGGAAAGGTACCAGTGTGCCAATTATTGACTAAAGGCAATGCGCATTCCATTTTCATAGACCATTCAACACACGATGACAGATAATTAGTGACTGTTCCATTTTCACGGTAAATGAGTCAACTCATAAATACTCAGTTTCTGTGCGAGACAAATTAACCCAAAAATGGCGTTTACTCTCCGATCTTAAAACTAGTGTACATGCTGTAAGTATGGACTGAATCCAAAAACTCGCACACATAGTAAATGCATAAACATCGACCAGAAAAAAAAAAGTTTCCGTCATTGGAATTGCATTTTATTATTGCTGCAAGTAGTTAGTCACGACCAACCAGCAGTTGCACTCGCAATAATGCAAAAGGAACACTGCCAGTTTGTACATTAACTGACTAGTCGCAAATATATGTATCATTCGTAGAGACGTGTGTTAATTTTACACCGGACCTTCTTTACTTTCCACAACATTTCCAAGGTGAACATTCAAACCTTCGACCACCAACCCTGTAGCCAATCATTCTAACTACTACAGCACTGCATCCCCGAGTGTCTGTTAAATTCCAGAAAGTGCTCAGTGTAGATCGATACCTTGATTTCTTTCGCATGAAGAAATTACGTTAGCCTACGGCCAAAAGTTATCTGTAGTTTGTTAAAGTAGGTTACGATTCCTGGCCAACAAGAGAAACTATCATTAATCATGTGGCCAAATCTTCTAACTGCACTTAAGCATTTGTCGCCGGAAAAATGACCATTAAATTGTACGTTAATGTACAGTCCATTCGTTGAGTTGTACTAGATAATAAGAAGACAATTGTCGCTAAGAGGCAGAGTTTGTGTCCTGTCTGTCTGATGTCTGTCTCTGTTTGTTGGAGACTATCAAAACTGTCATTACTGCTTGTGCTTACTAAATTGTTGATGTAGGCAGGGTTGTTCCTCTTCTTTATCGTATTGTCCTCTCCGGGTTCCTGCCTACAAGTTGACCATACCGTCCTAAGATAAAAGAATCTTAATCTGGATGGCAGAACATTTAGACAGACATCATCTACCCTGTTTAACCTCTATAGAAGTTAATAATTATAGCACTCGTAACAGCTGTCACAGCCAGGGTAGCTTGCACTCCTATGGAGGTAAGCATGCCGTAAGGTGGTCTTTGGGCCCTAATGATATAGGGCCAGATGACCAGTTCAGTCGCCACAGAATGCACACTTAAGGATTGTTGTTTGTTTAAAGGAGAAAAAAATCTATAACCTTGCTAAGGTTTGAAGCCTGGGTGTTTCGAGTGAAAGTCCTTTTTGGAGACTCATCAATCCGCAGATCCATTATGGGACGTCACTCTCATCATGGCAAACCAGAAAATCTCTCATTCTCTAGACAGGTCTTGGTCAATTTTTTATTGCCCATATGTACTTTTAAAGCCAGCGCCTCTTCAGTGTCTCGTCTCTACATTCTGCCTATGCGTCGTTTTCTAGAAACTCTACCCTCTGTAAGCGTTCCTTCCAGGCCAACTGGACATAAAAATAGCCAAAATACCCCAGAATTCGGGCAGGATGCTGTTTATAAGCCAATTCTCCCCGATGTTCAGATCATGTAAAATGTTTATGATGGGCTTCTTCTTGGTCCACGCTGTAGACTACATTGTTGTAATCTCTTTAACTAAAGTTGTCAGGGCTGTAGACTACAATGTTATAATCACTTTAACTAAAGTTGTTAGGGCTGTAGACTACATTGTTGTAATCTCTTTAACTAAAGTTGTCAGGGCTGTAGACTACATTGTTGTAATCTCTTTAACTAAAGTTGTCAGGGCTGTAGACTACATTGTTGTAATCTCTTTATTAACTAAAGTTCTCAGGGCTGTAGACTATATTGTTGTAATCTCTTTATTAACTAAAGTTCTCAGGGCTGTAGACTATATACTTGTAATCTCTTTAACTAAAGTTGTCAGGGCTGTAGACTACATTGTTGTAATCTCTTTATTAACTAAAGTTCTCAGGGCTGTAGACTATATACTTGTAATCACTTTAACTAAAGTTCTCGGGGCTGTAGACTACATTCTTGTAGTCTCTTTAACTAAAGTTCTCAGGGCTGTAGACTACATTGTTGTAATCTCTTTAACTAAAGTTCTCAGGGCTGTAGACTACATTGTTGTAATCTCTTTAACTAAAGTTCTCAGGGCTGTAGACTACATTATTGTAATCTCTTTAACTAAAGTTGTCAGGGCTGTAGACTTCATTCTTGTAATCTCTTTATTAACTAAAGTTCTCAGGGCTGTAGACTACATTGTTGTAATCGCTTTAACTAAAGTTCTCAGGGCTGTAGACTACATTGTTGTAATCTCTTTAACTAAAGTTCTCAGGGCTGTAGACTACAATGTTGTAATCTCTTTAACTAAAGTTGTCAGGACTGTAGACTACATTCTTGTAGTCTCTTTAACTAAAGTTGTCAGGGCTGTAGACTACATTGTTGTAATCTCTTTAACTAAAGTTGTCAGGGCTGTAGACTACATTGTTGTAATCTCTTTAACTAAAGTTCTCAGGGCTGTAGACTACATTGTTGTAATCTCTTTAACTAAAGTTCTCAGGGCTGTAGACTACATTGTTGTAATCTCTTTAACTAAAGTTCTCAGGGCTGTAGACTACATTATTGTAATCTCTTTAACTAAAGTTCTCAGGGCTGTAGACTACAATGTTGTTATCTCTTTAACTAAAGTTGTCAGGGCTGTAGACTACATTATTGTAATCTCTTTAACTAAAGTTTTCAGGGCTGTAGACTACATTGTTGTAATCTCTTTAACTAAAGTTCTCAGGGCTGTAGACTACATTGTTGTAATCTCTTTAACTAAAGTTCTCAGAGCTCTAGACTACATTGTTGTAATCTCTTTAACTAAAGTTGTCAGGGCTGTAGACTACATCCTTGTAATCTCTTTAACTAAAGTTGTCAGGTCTGTAGACTACATTGTTGTAATCTCTTTAACTAAAGTTGTCAGGGCTGTAGACTACAATGTTGTAATCTCTTTAACTAAAGTTCTCAGGTCTGTAGACTACATTATTGTAATCTCTTTAACTAAAGTTCTCAGGGCTGTAGACTACATTGTTGTAATATCTTTAACTAAAGTTGTCAGGGCTGTAGACTACAATGTTGTAATCTCTTTAACTACATTTCTCAGGGCTGTAGACTACATTGTTGTAATCTCTTTAACTAAAGTTGTCAGGGCTGTAAACTACAATGTTGTAATCTCTTTACCTAACGTTTTTCAGGACTGTAGACTACATTGTTGTAATCTCTTTAACTAAAGTTGTTAGGGCTGTAGAGTGCCATTTTGGAGATAAGGTAGACAAGATGCCCCATTTGCCTGTCAGTGCGATAGACAGATGTTCAAATCACTATTGAGTAAATGGAAGACATGGGTGATGAGGACAAGGCAGGAGAAGAGGAAGAGGAAAGGGTAGGAAAGAAGGAAGAATGAGAAGACGAAAGGTAAGAAGTCAAATAAAAAGAAAGGACAAGAGAGTTAGTAAAATGTGGAAGATGCGAAGTGCCGTTAGCCTTTTTGAAAACTATCGAGGAAACCTTGTCTCCTGGTATGCCATAAGGCTTTGTCTTCATTGTAGTTGGAACTGGCTAGAATTCGTCTCTGTTGTCAGCATATGGTCGACAGTGTGTGTTTGAGCACATGCTCAGCATTTTCAGGTGCCACGCTGCATAGCCAGTGGCAGCCAACGTGCACTGGATCGCAAATTATTCCTCCCCACGCCGCTTAACAGCAGAAGTGGTTTATGATGATGATGATGACGACGCAGCAAAGACACGTCCCCGCGTTTCCTACACCGACAAGTTTGAAGATATGTTGATTAAGTCTGGTGTGCCCTGTCCATGGTCTGAATATAATATATTGTTCCTCTATAGATAGGCAGTCGGCTCTGTGGCTTAGTCGATGCGAACGCTTTGTAATGCCAGGATGTTGGGTTCGATCTCATCTGCGGTCCATGCGCCATGCGTTGGTTTCGACAGTGGTATCAAGAAAGCCGACCGTCTAGAAGGCAATGGCAAACTACTGGACGTAAATTTGCTTTAAAAAAACACACAACAGCCAGGGGCTGTTGGGGTTGGTTCTGCAACGTCCTGTAAAGGATACGCAACTACCCCAACCTAGAAAGGCGATGAAGCGAGTCTTGGGGAAATGATTTGGTGTGCGTGTCCAGCCAGCTGTCTTGGATACTAGATAGTGTCTCAGTCTCTCAGTGGGTTAACTCACTACATGGTTCAACCATGTCACTACCGCTTCTGGCCCATCTATCAGCTATTTCATCGCATCCAAGCCACAGTGACCTGGAATCCACTGCAATACCGATTGTTCTACTGAAAAGCCTAAGTAAATCAGCTGTTGCGTGGTCTTTCAACTGCGTGCCTTTTGGGTTAACATTTGCTTTTAAAAAATAGACATAGGATCAGTCAGAACGACGACTCTGCTATATTTGCTGTGCTGTTGTCTATTTAGGAAAGAACATGCCACAAGAAGTTCATCTGCCTCTGCCCTGTAAGTGGAGGAATATAATAACCTTTAAATTGGCCCTGATTACTTACTATTGCCTCTGTATTTCAGAAAGTCTATGGATCGAAACATGACGTCCCTTCCACTATCATTGAGCCAAGACCGTTTGTCAGCCGGTTCGCCGGACCAATCACCGTTATCTTTTCGTCAACGAAAGTTCCAGAATGTATCTTACGGATATGCCCAGCACCAAGTAGCGGAGTCTTTACCGTCCATGGACGTTTTACCTCCTTTCAATTTACAGGTCAGTGAACTGTTTTGAGGCTTTTTATTTTCTAAGGCTCTGCATGGTCTCAGGTATGGTGTCCGCCTCCAGTGCTAGAGGTTCCGGTTGCAATCCCTGGTAAGGGCTGGGATTTTTCCCCGTGGACGGACTTTTAGTAATTCCCCCTGGTCTCTGGGTAGTGAGATCGGACGCCCGTTTGCATTGTTGCGCACCTACAAAAATCCCTTGGCAATTGCCCGGGCAAAATTTGAAGTTTAAAATTTACTTAAAGTATTTCAAGATCTTCGTCGGTGCTACAGAGCCAGTGCAATGTGATGAGCTTCTTTAATGCTCAGACTTGAGTTGAAAGAAGAACGGAGCACTTATAGGTTACACCCGTGTGTCGTGATGTTGATCCGTTGTTCAAAACCTCAAAGCTTGTTATTAAGTTCATTTTTAAATGTATGTTTGAATGGGACGGTAATTTGCCATCGATTTTTACATATTCGTCTGCAATTTTATCTCATGACTCATAGAAGTGTGGCTGGATCAATTCTTCTTCTTCTGCCTCTCTAACCCCCAATATGGCAAAGGCCTTCAACCATCTCACGTATATTTGTTCTGTCCCTCGCTATCGCGTGCAGTTCTCCACATATCCTTCTAATCTGTTTAACTTTACTCCCTAGCTCCCATCTTCGTGTTTGTGTGTGTGTGTGTGTGTGTGTGTGTGTGTGTGTGTGTGAGAGTATTCCTTTATTTTATGCCCCTGTGGGTTCCAGTGCAAAGATTTGCTAGCTATATTGCTTTCTGGTGTTTTTTCCAACGTGTGTCATATCCAGCAACTGCGTCTTTTCTTCACCTCTTGGTCAGCTGGAACTTGTTCTCTGCCAAAGCTCTACATTAGTGATTATGCCATATCATTTAAATCAATTTATTCTGTACAGGCACCACTTTTTGAGTGTTTGTAGTTGAGTTGTAGTTACCTTAGCAACTCTCGCCAAATTAGCAATATAAAATATTTAAATTATACTCGATTCGACATGTTGATAGTAAATTCTATTATCTGTGTAAATTTAGTTGTTTTTTTTAATGCAAATACTGTATAACTAGAAAAATAACAGTTTCAAGGGGCGCCCCGTAGATATGTTAATCGTGTCATAAAATTGTTTAGTAAATAAACAGAATGATGTAATCTTTTGTGTCCATTAAATTATATGGTAAATTATTTGTGTCTTTTTAGTGCTTCTAAGCCCCTCCCTCCACCACCACCAGATTTTCATTGTGAGGGATTAAGATCTCAAGGACGAGCATCAAACAGCTGCACATTCCGAAAACCCTGTTCAACCGCATAGCCATATAGCACAGTTATACTGGTGCACCAATCACACACAAAAAGTGCGAAAGTAACCTCCTGTTCAGTGTGAATGAGTTGTCTAAGGACGATACTATAAACAAGTCAATGCGCATGTCTATGAATACGTATAGGTTTTTTTTTTGGGGGGGGGGGAGAAGGGGGGGGGGGGTGACCGTCTTTGATCTGCCAGCAGCATTCGGTTATATTTGTGATCTGGTTTATTTGTGCCAAGTGTATTGGCTGAGATTGGGGTATGTGGGAGCCAGGTTTGATGGCATTGTGTCCCTAACCGGATGGGTGTATTATCAAATCCTATGACCCATTGCGGACATCCTTATAGTCCTCATGGTTTTCCTCCTTCGTATTGATTGTGGCGGGTATACAAGTGTTGTCTTTGTCCAAATGAGTTATCTTTGTCCGAATGGGTTATCTTTGTCCGAATAAGTTATCTTTGTCCGAATATATATTTTTGTCCGAATGACTTATCTTTGTCTGAATAAGTTATCTTTGTCCGAATGAGCTATCTTTGTCCGAATGAGTTATCTTAGTCCGAATGAGTTATCTGTGTCCGAATTAGTTATCTTTGTCCGAATAAGTTATCTTTGTCCGAATATATATTTTTGTCCGAATGACTTATCTTTGTCTGAATAAGTTATCTTTGTCCGAATTAGTTATCTTTACCCGAATGTATTATCTATGTCTGAATGAGTTATCTTTGTCTGAAGAAGTTATTATTGTCTGAATGATTGATCTATGTCCGAATGAGTTATTTATGCCCGAATGAGTTATCTTTGTCTGAATGAGTTATCTTTGTCCAAACGAGTTATCTATGTCCGAATGAGTTATATTTGTCCGAATCTGTTGTCTTTATCCGAATGATTTTCCTTAATGTATTTTGCTCATGTGCTCTATTATGTTGCCATTTCCAAATGACGATGAAATTACTTCGCTTTTATATTCCTTTAAAGTAGATGCTCGCCTGAGGATCGGAAGATGGTGGGTTCGGTTCCTGATTAGGCTGAACTTTTTTTTCGAAATTACCTTGGCTCCCAGATCAACTTAGCCTTAAATGGTTACCAGATACAGTCCAGCGAATTAATGGCGGCCGGCATGATGTTGTCCATATCACTCACCGAGTGTCTTTTAATCTATAAAATATTAGTCTAGCCCTATATGCCCAATACGTCTCAAGGCGTGAAAAAGGGTCATTTACTTGTTATTACATTTGTATGTTCCAGCTGAGTCCAAAAACTAGAAAAAGTTTATCACCGTCGCTCCTGAGACGGGCCTTATCTCCATCACTGAGGCGCCGGAACAAGATTAGAAACAGCAAGCGGTCTCACAGCACAGGAAACGTGGACATGTGCAACGCATGCGGGTTCCCCATCATGGAGGAGAACATGGTGTCTGCGCAGGGATGTCACTTCCACACCACGTGTTTCCGGTGTTCAAGGTAAGAACTTTAAAGTTGTGTGCCCGTGTTTGTGCTTGCCACTCTCCCTCTTCTTTTGTCCTTTAAAGATGGGGTTGCGCGTTGTTTTTTGGGCATTGACAACCAGGTCGCCCATTGGCTGGCCGGTAGACGACTTCGTCGTCGGTCGGGACAGTATTTAGGAATGTTTCCTCTGATCGCGTCAACATTGCGAGAATACTTTTCAGGGATCTTTGTGGCGTGCAATTCTAAGCTTTTTTATTTGGCTCACATAAGCTAGTCACAATTATAACCTACAGGCATTAGAGTTTAACGTGACTATTTTTTATTACAGCAAAGCGCCTACCTACTTATCTGCCAGTGTTTGTGCTTGGCATTCTTTTTCTTCCCTCCTCCTTTAAAGATCGGATTTAGCGTTGTTTTAGGGATTGGCAGCTAGGCTGCGATACCTGCGTTTTTTCGGTCCTACACATCTGATATTAGCAAATCCGTAAATTATTAGCACTTTACGACATGCTTTTTAATGAGACGAAACCCGAACCCGCACGGGGAGTTCATTATACTGACTCCAGGCACTTGAAAAAAGAATACATGATGGCTTCCAGAATAAGAAACACACAGTGGCAGTCTTTGTCGACCTCCAGCAGGCCTATGACAGAGTATGGAGAAAAGGTCTCCTGATGAAGATGATGAGCATAGGAATACATGGCAGATTGTATAACTGGGTGAAATACTTCCTGATAGATAGAACAATCCAGACTAAGATGCACAACGCAATCTCTTCTAAAGAAGTCTTGGAGGAGGGCTTGCCACAAGGCTCATCATTGAGCTGTACACTATTCCTAATCTTTATCAATGACCTGCCAGAACAAATCAAGGCCGAAAAAGTCTTGTACGCTGATGACCTAGCAATATGGCAGAGTCATGAAAATGTGGAAAGTGGAGCCCAAAGACTGAATGGAGACCTTAGAAGACTGCATGATTACTGCCAAAGATGGAAACTCAAGATTAACTGTGCAAAGACGGTCTACACAATCTTTACCAAAAGCCACCAAGTAGCAAGGAAGAATATTAACCTGAGGTTAGACAAACACCAAGTGATGAAAGAAGAGCATCCCACATACCTTGGAGTCACACTTGACCCGCAGCTCAGCCTCAAGAACCATATTGAAAACATCAGGAATAAGGCATTGAGGCGGTTACAGTTATTAAAGAGACTTGCAGGTACATCATGGGGATCAGACAAGGAAACTCTTAGGGGCTTATACCTAGGATATGTTCGCTCTGTGATAGAGTACAACAACTCACTGCTTACAACTTGTTCCAAAACTAACCTAGAGACTCTTGACAGAGTACAAAATAATGCCCTCCGATTAATCTGCGGAGCTATGCAGTCTACACCAACTGCTGCATGTGAAATCCATACAAATGTGGAACCCCTCGGGTTGCGGAGAGAAAAAGCCACTTTAGAAATTTATGAAAGATGCGTTAGGAAAAATCGTAACCATCCTAATAGACATCTTGTAGAAAACTGGGAATCCAAACAAAGAATAAAGCACAAATCGGTTTTACACTGTGTAAATGAAATTCAGGACAGATACCACCTCCCAGAAAGACGTCAAGGAATTCAGAATGTTGCAAAAAACCTACCACCACATGCTCGCTTTAAAGCTCCAGAAGTCCAAACTAAATTGGTAGGCAAGGAAACCAAACAGTCCGACCCAATCGCTCTTATGAACTCATCACTAAAGACCGTTGATTCTTACCCCCAAGAATGGATACATGTCTATACTGATGGATCAGCATTTAAAGCTACCATTAAAGCAGGTTACGGAATCTACATAGGTTATCCCGATGGATCTGTTGAAGAGATTTTTGATGCATGCGGGGAATTCTGTTCAAACTATGAAGCTGAAATAATTGCACTGGAAACAGCAGTATACCACCTAAAGACTGTAATGGATGTTTACCCCTCAAAGGTCCAAAATATTGTCATCTTCACAGATTCAATGTCTGCCCTTCAAGCTCTGGAGGGCAATGAACGCTGCAGAACTGACATAGCCAAGATAATCCTGGATGCCGATCATCTTATTACCTCATACAACATCAGAATAGTGATGCAGTGGATTCCAGGTCACTCCGGCACACCAGGTAATGACAGAGCTGACAGATTGGCAAAGAAAGGAGCAACACAAGAACAACCACCTACAGCGACAACCCTCCAGACAGCAAAAACACTGATAAGAGCTATAAACAAAGAGACTTGGTTGAACAGATGGGCCATGGGAGACACTGGAAGAGAGGTTTATAGACATATGTCTGGCCCTGATCCTAATGACAGCATTAACCATCTAACAAGAAGGGACCAGGCCACCATCTTCAGACTTAGAACGCAACATACTCCACTCAATGGACACCTAAACAGAATACAGCCACAACACTCCCCAGAGTGCCAGCTATGTAACTACCCCTACGAAACTGTTGAACACCATCTCTTTGAGTGCCCAAAACTCAGTGAGACAAGAAGAACGCTACTCCCTCCGAGACCAGACAAGTGGAACACCTTGTACGGAGGAAAAGAACAGCTTGTGAAAACATGCAAATTCCACTACATGGCATTGGGCCAAAGGGCGAAAGCTCATGCGCCGCTGGATCGATAACAACAACAACAACAGGGATCTTTGTGGCGTGCAATTCTAAGCTTTTTTATTTGGCTCACATAAGCTAGTCACAATTATAACCTACAGGCATTAGAGTTTAACGTGACTATTTTTTATTACAGCAAAGCGCCTACCTACTTATCTGCCAGTGTTTGTGCTTGGCATTCTTCTTCTTCCCTCCTCCTTTAAAGATCGGATTTAGCGTTGTTTTTGGGATTGGCAGCTAGGCTGCGATACCTGCGTTTTTTCGGTCCTACACATCTGATATTAGCAAATCCGTAAATTATTAGCACTTTACGACATGCTTTTTAATGAGACGAAACCCGAACCCGCACGGGGAGTTCATTATACTGACTCCAGGCACTTGAAATTGGAATAATATCTTGTTTTCTTCCGCGAAAATCCGATTCTTTCGAGCAGTTTCTTCTTGAACGGCCAGGTCTTGATTACTGAACGGAAGTGTCGTTCCGAGGGCCAGGGGCGTAGATTTTGGAAACCAGTGCAGAAGAGTCGTAAGAAGTGAAAGCTCTAGGGTGAACACCTAGAAAATCAAGGACAAAACGTTCATGTACATTTTTATCTACGTCTCATTGTATCATGTTAAAAGCGCAGCATTTGTTCCCTGTCCCATATATATATATATATATATATATATATATATATATATATATATATATATATATATATATATATATATATATATCATCACCATCATCACCATCATCATCAGGTGCCGCGCCGACTGGCGTGGGCGGTCATACCTCTTCACATTCCACGATCTGGTAATCTGGTAATCTGGTAATTTTAATTTCAGCTTCATAGCAAACGGGTCACCCCATCTTTGCTCCGCTCCTGTGCCAACGAAAAACACACAGAATGTTTATCACAGTCCCTTGTGGAAAGACAAACTACTGTATCAGCAAATCTAGCATTCACTCGCATTAAAAGCATATGGTAGCCATCCGAAGTGCTAACACAAACAGTCTGACGTTAGAAATGCAGTTCATCATTGGTGGTAGCAGAAGTCACCAAAAGATCAGCAGTTGCACACGATCTCCTGCAGCACGTATCAGTTTGTGTGCTGACACACCTCCATGCCATGCAACAAGACTGTCAAGAATCTTTTCTCCTTGTCTTCCTCTATCCCTCCTACCACAGAGATTTCCAGTGGTCTCAACATGTTCTATTTTCCCTCTTCTCATAATATGGCCGAAAAATGATGACTGTCTCCTTCTGATGTCTGTGATAAGTTATCTTCGGGCTCCCGCCTCTTTCAAAACCTCTTGGTTGCTCTTTTTGGCTGTTCAAGGTATTTTAAGCATTCTTCTGTAAAACCACATCTCTGAGTCCTCAAGAAATTGTTTGGCTTGTCTACCGATTGTCCAGGATTCACAGCCATATGTTAAAACTGGATGTATGTAGCAAGCAAGAATTCTTTTTCTAACTCTCAGTGACAAGGATATATTGCACAAGATGTTCTTCATTCTATAAAATGCAGTTTTTGCCTGTCCTATTCTGTTTCTTATCTCAGTTATGCATCTTCCATCTGATGTTATCCATGGGCCCAGATACTTAAATTTCTGTACTTGTCCCAAAATAACACCATCGACTTTTATTACACATTCAGGAACAATTCATTTATTTGATACCACCATTACTCCTGTCTTCCCATTATTCAAACTGAGGCCCATTCTTCCACTTTCTAACACCACAATGCCTATCATTTACTGTAGTTCTTTCTGACTTGTTGCTATCAAAACTGTTTCATCGGCATAACGTAAATTGTTTATATTGTGCCCACCAACCACAGTTCAGGGCATTTCAGTTAAAGATCTTATTATATATTCACTGTATATTGAAAACAAATCAGGTAATAGAACACATCCTTGTCGTACGCCCCTCTTTATGCATTAAAATGTACCTAAACAGTTGTTAATTCTTATAGCTGCTATTTCCTGCCAATATATATATATATACAAAAGCTCTTTATCTGGCTTGTTTTCTCAGCACTCTGCTTTGTGGCAATGAAAATTGGTCAACCTATTGGCACCAGGATAAACCTCTAAATAGCTTTCACTTGCGTTGCCTAAGAAGAATACTTAGAATTCAGTAGCGAAACAAGATCACAAATAATGAATCTGCTGTATGTAATGCTTTATCTACTACTGCTACTTCTATTTAGGGAGCCATCGTGGTATCTCGACTAGACGCTCGCCTGCGAATCATAAGGTAGTGGGTTCGGGTCTTGATATAAAAATAAAATGACCTTGGTTCCCAGGTTGACTCCGCCTTGTGTTGGTTCCGGATGAAGTCCTGGAAAGTGAAGGCGGCCCATCAAGTGCCGATTGGTAAATAAAATATAGGTCTAGCCCTATGTTCCTAAATAGGTATAAAGGTGCTGAAAACGGTCCTTTACATTATTACTTATGTTACTACGACTGCTGCTTTTGCTTCTGCAATTACTACTACTATTATTACTACTACTAGTATTACTGCGGCGTCCTTGGCTTAGGTGTTGCGAGTCCGACTAGTAATCCAACGTATCGCAATCGAAACCCACTGCTACCTGCGTTGATTTTTTTCGTGGTATAGGGCGTCGCAGGTCGACCCAGTCTAAAATGAGTACCAGGATGGCTGTCCTGGGGAAGTAGAAACGGCCAGCGTAATGCTGACCACATTACCCTCCTAGTTCCAGGATGGTCTGAAAAAATATGAGCGCTGCTCTTCCCATATACCCGATGCGCCTAAAGGCGTGACAAGGGATCTTTACTTTACTTTTTTACTTTACTCACTAATATTACTACTGATGCTATTACTAATTAGTCTGCTAACTCTGCTAACACCACTACAACTGCTACTGATGTTGCTACTGTTACTACAAAAAATTATGCTACTGCTCTCACAAATAGTTATTCTGCTACCACTATTATTACTACTCCACTACAATTCTTATTATTACAACCACAAAAAAAAAAAAAAAAAAAAAAATACTTCTACTACTGCTATTACAACAACAACAA
>CAJHNH020001538.1:128463-161753 GCA_905116865.2 Candidula unifasciata | reverse complement strand
AGAACGGAGCATAAGGAAATTATACCGTGTGCATGATTTTGATCGTTTTTAAAACCTCAACAAAACTTGTAAAGCGACTTAACTTTAGTTTTCTTACAATTTTCTATCTTTATCTTTTTAACTTTGCGTTTTTGTGAAATCCATTCTAGACTCCTTTGTTTAATGATTTTGTGTATTTTTTCGAAACCCGTGATTTTTGTTTTCGTTGTTTTTTTTAAAGGTAATTGTATTCTGGTCTGTGTAACAGTGCGGAGGCACAGATAGATTTTAAAGTCTAAAGGAGGGGGCCGGGCGAGGAGTTACCAGGGGATCTGGCAGACGATCACACTCAGGGGAAGGGCGGGATAAAAATACAATCGGGGTTACTTGTGCATAGAAATTGGGGACTCTTCGCTTGCTGCTAATTTTTGGGAAGGAGTGCTTATGGACTGTCCCAAGTCGTTTCCCGTTTCAAATTCAACTTTGTCTTCTTTTGGGTTAAATGCTGATGAGGTCTTTACAGCGCAACGTTCATTTTTTATTTCGGTTTGTATTTAAAGCTGGTTACTCCATTTATTGATGCCTTTTTCGGGTGCTAGTGTTGTGGTTATTTAAAGGGTTTCGCCCCCATGGTTTCAAGGACTCATTATATCTGAGACACCTGTCCCAGGCTTAGTGTAGCTTCTTCTTCTTCTCTCCCCCTCTTCGCTTTTTCTTCTTCTTTTCCTCCTTTGTTCTTTTCTTTTTTGTTTTTTCTTCTTCTTTTTTTTCTCTCTTCCTTCTTCTTTTCTCTTTTTTCCCTCTCTTTCTTTTTTTTCTTTTTCTTGCTTTTTTTTTGTTCTCTTCCTTTTTTCTTCTTTTTCCCTCCTTCTTTCTTCTTTTGTGTTTGTTTCTTGTTCTTTTTATTTCTTTCTCTTCTTTTTTTCTTTTCCTTTTCTTTTTTATTAAAATTTTTGCCTACTCTTTTTTCTCCTTTTGGGCCCCTTTTCCTCATTCTTTATTTTCTCTAGTTCCTTTATTTAACCAATTGGGAAAACTTACAGCAATTTTTCCCCCCAGCTTAAGGACAAGTGTTCTGTTAGAGCTCGTCCTTGACTTGCATGTTTGGCAATTATCTTTCTGTGTAAAGGTATGAATGTTGACACCCCCCACCCTCCCCTTCCCCCCTGGAGTTGGTTGAACACTCGGATGTTGTTCTGTGGTCACGTATTTGTGCTAGTAGTCAGCAACTGTGGGGTTCTGAGAGGGCGCACGCACGCACAATGTACCCATATTAATACACACAGATAATAGGATAATGTTGTCGGCCGCTTGTTTAGTCAGGCCACTTCTTCTTCTTCGTCTTCTTCTTCTTCTTCTTTTTTCTATCTTCTTCTTCTTCTTCTCTTCTTCTTCTTCTTCTTCCTTCTTCCTTCTCTTCTTTCTTCTTCTTCTTCCTTCTTCTTTCTATTTCTTCTTCTGTTTCTTCTTCTTCTTCTTCTTCTTTTTTCTATTCATTCTTCTTCGTTTATTTTCTCTTCTTCTTCTTCTTCTTCTTCTTCTTCTTCTTCTTCTTCTTCTTCTTCTTCTTCTTCTTCTTCTTCTTCCTCCTCCTCCCTCTTCTTCTTCTTCTTCTTCTTCTTCTTCTTCTTCTTCTTCTTCTTCTTCCTCCTCCTTCTTCTTCTTTGTCTATTTCTTCTTCTGTTTTGTGGCTAGATTGACTCTTTGTCTGAACACGTTCAGCTCAAACATGCATGGCCAAGAGGTTACGAACGCCGTTTGTAATTCCGAAATTCCCGGTTCGACTCAGCTACAAGCAATAGAGCAGGAGACCGTCTTGAGTTGATTTTGACAATCTGTGAAGAGCCTGTCGCTCAAAAAGCAATTGCAAATTACTGAACTTCAAACTGCCTAGTCAAACTCTGAAAAAAAAAATCGACACTTATTGGGGCTGGTGATCAAGGTGTAGTGAATTATCTTCGCGTATTTTTTTAAAACCGTATATAGAAAGGTGGGTTAACCCAGGTGCGCGGAGTCCGGTTGACAAAATCCTTGTGGACTAAGTTTACACCCGGGAGTAGGCAGATAAGCCAGATATATTCTAGATTTATGGTACCCATCGTGGAATCAAGGCCGAAGTACCATAATATAATGTCGGAGATTGATCCTGGAGGAAAAGGCATCTAGTGGCAGCCCTGCTCAGCAGTCGAAGGTGGCCAATCAACTAAAAACAAATCCGGGCCGGCAACGAAACAAAATATGATTTGACCGTTGCTGGAGCTACGTCGTTCGTGGTTTGTGTAATTTTATGAAATAAAAACATGCTTTGAGTCAGAGGCAAAGTTGTGTGAAAATTTGAAAGCAACCGGTTCATTAGTTTCCGAGTCTGTAATTAACAAACTCGGAAAATTAACATTTTTAATAATACAGTTAAGATATGGGTCTCAGTTTGGAAGATGGAAAGACAGAAGTATATTGGCCTCAGTTTGAATAATGGAAAAACAGAAGTAATATTGGTATATAAAAAAAAATATTCCCAAATATGTAATAAAAGTCAAGGGTGTTGTTATTTTGGGACAAGTACATACATTTAAGTATCTGGGCACATGGACAACACCATATGAAAGATGCATTACCGAGATAAGAAACAGAATAGGACAGGCAAAAACTGCATTTTATAAAATGAAGAACATCTTACGCAACATAACTTTGTCACTGAAGATTAGAAAAAGTATTCTTGCTTGCTAAATACATCCAGTTTAAACACATGGCTCTGAGTCTTGGACAATCGGTAGGCAGGCCAAACAATTTCTTGAGGCCTTAGAGATGAGATTTTATAGAAGAATGCTTAAAATACCTTGGACATTCAAAAAAAGCAACCACTAGGTTTTGAAAGAGGCGGGAGGCCGAATACAACTAATCACAGACATCAGAAGGAGACAGTCATCATTTTTCGGCCATGTTATGAGAAGAGGGAAAATGGAACATGTTGTGACCACTGGAAAGATCTGTGGAAGGAGGAATAGAGAAAGACAACGAGAGAGGTTTCTTGACAGTCTTGTTGCATGGCATGGAGGTGTGTCAGCACAGGAACTGATACATGCTGCAGGAGATCGCAGTTTGTGGAGAGGCATGATCAACCATGTCAGTTGGCAAGGCACCTGATTTTATATATATATATATAATTTAAAACTAATAAAGATAGGGAAAAAACTACAAAGATATAGGTAAAAATTCACTGAACTGATGCAGAAGAGTGCATATTATGTGTGTTTCACATTATATACAATATGTTTACTTAAATAGACTGAGATTGTGTGTTTTATATAAACATTTTCAAATCATTTGAAGGATAAGTACTGAAAGACTCTCCATACGACCTGCTTGTCGGAAAAGAAACTCGGTCGTAAGTCGAGGAAACTCTCTCTCTCTCTCTCTCTCTCTCTCTCTCTCTTTATATATATATATATATATATATATATATATATATATATATATTTATATATATATACACACACACACATACATATATATACACACATATATACACACACACAAACACACACATATATATATATATATATATATATATATATATATATATATATATATATCTATATATATATACTAGCTGTACCTGGCGACGCGTTGCTGTGGCGTAATTTGGCTACATGGAAAATAGAGAACATAGAAATGTGTCTTCGCTTCACGCTAGCGATGTACAGTGCAACAGCTAAACCACAGCTAATAAAACTTTGAGTGGGTAAGGCAGTTACTGTAACTTAAATCTATCTCAGTAAACAGTTTATTGTAACCACCCATCCCCCAGTTCACATACTACTTTCTCCTTCATCGAAGTAGTTGGAAAAATTACCCTAGTGAAAAGCAATGAAAAGAGGAAAAATACACCATAATTACGAAATGAGCACATTTGCTAATTGCTGTAAACAACCCTGCACGCGTTGCTACAATAGAAAGTGAATTGAAAGGAAAATCGCTTTAACAAAATGTAATTATATTGGATCATTGTGCCGGTAATTTAACATTAAAAATGTGTTTACTTAAGTGCTTTTGGGTAAACAATGTTCTTTGTTCTTCCGTCTGGCGCGTACACAAATAAATTAGAAGATTTTCCGACGCGTGAACAGGCCACATATAGCTGTCCATGTAAAAAGCATGGATGTTCCAAATGTAGTCCACACACTTGTAGGGATTGTCCCTGTGATTTGTTTATGGTCATTGCAAAGGCGAGTCGCACCGGAAACTGCAAGCGTCTGAAGTCAAATGGCATGTCTGTTGGAATCATTGGGATGCGTGGCAAAAGTATATTCTCGCCCTTAAATTTCCCATTTAAAATTGTACCTTCGATGATATTGAGCATCAGCCTTTTCACTGAAAGCCTGGTACCATTGCAAAGACGTGGCGGATTGATGTTTCTGAGATGAATGATGGGCACGCCAATTTTCACGGTTAAAATGTCGGGTGGCATGCCTGGCAAATCAAGTGAATTTAAGAACTCAGTTGGATAATTAACAATTTCATCCTGATTTATTACAGTATCGATAGACTTATACGTTGTCACACCGCCTGGTAATTTGTCTTAGATGTTCGGATTCATGGCAACTCACGATCGAAAAGGTTGTTTGCAGATTGTTCTGGTGGAGCCAGTCCCACCTGAACCAGTGCTTTGTTAGTTATTGTCAAACATATGTCCTCAATGCAAACAAATGCCTCATTATATACATTTGGTATGAATTGAAGGTCCTGATCATGCTTCGTTTCACGCCAGGATGTCTTCGCTCGTGTAGTCTTTGTATTTTTCCCAAAGCTTTTTTGGAATGAATGGGAAGCAAGTTGTTAATATTATTGCAAATAATGTGCGTATTTGCTGAGCAGTATTCGAAGCATCAGCGAGTGAAGTGTCCCAATGTGCATCATTTTCAAGAAGATTTAATTCTTGGCAACCTTCACGGTAAGTAGCGCATACTTTACCATAAACTGTTCTCAAGTCCTGGAAGGATGGCGGTCCCCGTTTGTTGATTAAAAGTAATCGCAAGTAAAAGCAATCTGCATTTTTAGGATGAACAGTGTACAGACGGCCTAAAATATCAGTAGAATATAAATTAAGATGTCCGTCAACAGCTTGACCTTGCTTGTAACGTTGAAACTTTTTAGCTGATGCATTCCTTGTGTAGTATATTGGCAGGTGAGAGTAAAGCAGTGTCTTTGCAAACATATCTCTACACAATGAGAAAAATCAGTTAACGTGGTTGGCGGTGGTAACAATGCCCGTGCATGTGCATTCTCTGTAGTGAAGTACACGCGCTGTCCATTGTCAAGGTGCACTGCCAAATGAACAACTGCTAGATGTCATTCATGAATTGGAAATGAGAAAATGTGCCATACCGCTTCATTGCTACTAATGTAGCGCCCCATCTGATATTGCTTGATTTCATCGATAGATGCTGCATGTCCCACTCCAAAGACTGCCATATCGCCTCCTTTGTTGACATATTTGCAAATGTACTTATGTTTGCCAAGAAATGTGTCGACTGGCCTGTGTCACCTATTACCAATGATGATAATGGTTCGGGTGGTGAATATAATACTGGCCATTTAACTTTTCCACCAGCGCAGCACATACCCGGCATGTCGTTCTTAAATTTGAAGGCACTGCAATGCACGCACAATTTATCCATTTTGCCAATAAGCGAGAGTGGATGAAGACCAATCATAATTGCTGGTGTAATGGAATGCACCAAGATTCAAATCAACATGCAGTGTTCGCCTGGATAAAGTAGTGAGCATTTGAACGTTTTCGAGTCTTGCTTTCTTTTTTTCTTGATTGAGATGAACGGGCTTCAGCAGTGCGCACTCGAATGGTTTCCAGTCTTACCTCACGTTGCTCGTCTGTTTTTGAAGCAATTAATGCCCTCCTCTTGCGTGTTTTAGGTGTAGATGGGCCAATCGCTTGTCGTTTGGGAAGCATAACTGCAAATTTTGTGAGCGCTGATCATCAGTAGCTTGTTCATCCTCATGATGAAAGTTGACTTGAAGTATCGCTGAAATAAATGAAAATATGAGCATGAGATAACAATCTATTTTGACTCAAAAAGAAATGCATAGAAACTGGGCAGCAAATAGTAAGAAAAGGCGGTATATAAGACAATATGAGAAAGCCAACAGATAATGTGCATACATTTATCATTGTGGGATTTAAGGAGTGGTCCACACATGTATTTGAAGTTAAAAAAATGTACATATTGACTGATGTCACTGGAAATAAATGCACTCACCTGTTGAGATATTTCTAGATTCTAACACTGACCTGAGACGGAATGTCATGTAAATTTATATACTTCTTAAGAAATAACAGAAGAAAGCCAACCAAAACTGTTGTACCAATGAGTATAAGAAAGATAACAGATAATGATTAATCTTTTTCTTCTTCTTCGCGTTCACCAGCTGTACACTTTGGCGGAAAGTTCTGGTTGCTCGTCCACTACTGAACTGCAGTCCTGCTCCAGAACCTGAGTGTTGCGTGTGCATCAGTTTTACAGATCTCATTCTCTTGAATACAGACTGTTGGTTCCTTGCCTCTCTGGCAGATGCACTCCGACTTCAAAGGAGGCTCCCCCATTAGTCGACTCTTACGACATGCTTTTGGGGAGGCAATGGGTCTTTTTTTTTTTTTCCCTACAATGGGACCCCGGAACCCACACGGGGAATAATGATAATGTGTAAATATTTATCAATGCGGGATTTAAGAAGTGGTGCACACTTGTTTAAAGTAAACAAAAAACATGTACATACTGGTTTGCAGTCTCACCTCACGTTGCTCGTCTGTTTCTGAAGCAAATAATGCCATTCTCTTGCGTGTTTTATGTGTAGATGGGCCTATCGCTTGTCGTTTGGGAAGCATAAGTGCAAATTTTGTGAGCGCTGATCATCAATAGCTTGTTTGTCCTCACGCACTGAATGAAATGTGACTTGAAGTATCACTGAAATAAATGAAAATATGAGCATGAGATAACAATCCATTTTGACTCAAGAGGAAATGCATAGAAACTGGGCAGCAAATAGTAAGAAAAGGATGTATATAAGACACTATGAGAAAGCCAACAGATAATGTGCATACATTTATCATTGTGAGATTTAGGGAGTGGTCCACACATGTATTTGAAGTTAAAAAAATGTACATAATGGCTGATGTCACTGTAATAAATGCGCTCACCTGTTGAGATATTTCTAGATTCTAACACTGACCTGAGAAGAATGTCGTGTAAATTTATATAATTCGTTTGAATAACAGAAGAAAAAAAAAACCAAAACTGTGTACTACTTGTGGTACTCATGGGTATCGGGTATGAGAAAGACGATAATAGTTAATGATAATGTGTATACATTTATCATTGCGGGATTTAAGAAGTGGTCCATATTTGTTTAAAATTAAACAAAAAACATGTACATACTGACTAATGTTACTTAAATAAATGCTCTTACCTTTTTATATATTTCTTGATAACACAACTAAAAACGGATAGCCATTTTCTTTTGCTTTGATGTGACGATAGAGCGTCACTACTGCGCATGCACGGTAAATCGATCCCACGTAACGTGGCTATAATTAGAAATCACTAAAGTTATAAATATTAGTTGCGAATATTATGGCATAAATTGTGGTCACCTATCTCTAACAGTGACAGGTTGAATTTCAAACCACGACAGTTCAAAATCCGGTATCAAAACAAACATATCCTGAAAATTTCAGCTAAATCGGTTCAGTAGTTTCCGAGTCTATAGGGAGCAAACAAACACACAAACATTGATTTATATATATATATATATATATATATATATATATATATATATATATATATATATATATATATATATATATATATATATATATATATATATATATATATATATATATATATATATATATATATATATATATATATATATATATATATATATATATATATATATATATATATATATATATATATATATATATATATAAAACTGGCACGCTTTGGATCGTGCGGTCAACACAGTGTGTCCCAGATGAAAGTGCGTAGCTTTCTATTTGCAACTCTCTTTTCTATAAACCACTGTTGTTTCTAGAATGTGTTGTTGCGAGTTGCTCAGGCGCCTGTGTGCAAGGAAGAGGTACTGCAGGGGCAAGCGCCGTGGAGCGACGGTTTATAAGTATAAAATCGCCACGAAATCTCGCAGCCGAACGAGATGAGGTGACTTTCATGAGTAGTACCACCTACCTCAACTCGTCAGACGCGAGATTTCGTTGAGGATTTTCCTCTTCTGAACGTTTTAAGCACATCCACCACCGACGTCAGCCATCCCCAGCAAGCGTTAAAAAAGACATAAATCGTTCGATACTCATTCACCGTCGCGCCTTCTGCAATGATGTCTGCAGTTCTTCTTTGCACTACACACACACACACACACACACGCGCGCGCGAGCGCGGATATATACGTATGGTTCATTTTACATTTTGCGCCCCAAAAAGAGACATCTCTTGCCATTCATGCCTCTCCTATGTTGCGGGGGTGTTATGATATAGCTAGGTTTGGCGTTCGCTAGGCGTATATTTTGTTTGTGGGAGGCTGTGTTGTAGTGAGACTATTTCAGGCGCCGCAGGCTCCTGTGTATAAGAAAGAAGGGCTGCAAGGGGAAGCGTCGCAGGGTTTAAAATAAAGAAGCATGTGTGGAATAAAGCAAAGTAGGAATTCGCCTAGGCCTGTACAGATTGCTAGGTCTTAATCTGTGATTTCGTTAACTTATGCCTAAATTCAGCAACGCCTGTGAGTGGGGCAGCTCGGTATAACCAGAGTTTTTTTTTCCCACCTAGAAAAAAAGTTGCAGGTAAACAAAATTGAAACAAGAATTCCTAACAGCTTTATTAACCCTATCCTGATAAACGAAAGTGACTCTTTGACAGTTGGTAGAATGGTGGAAATTATTTGAAAGTCGCGGAGATGTGGTTTTTAGACGAACTAAAAAATTACACTATGCAGATTAAAAAATTTTTTTTAGCAATAAAGATGTCTTGAATAAAACTGACTCACGAAAAGAACCGATTTTCCACATACAAAAGAGATAATCTACATGCTTTGGTAAAGTCATGAGAATGAGAAAACTGGAGTACATTGTGACAGTAGGAAAGTCGGAGGGGAAGAGAGGCAGAAGGAAACCGAGTGAAAAGATGCTAGACAATTTACATCATGGCATGGAAGATTATCTGTGTCAGATTTGACTGAAAGGTCTCTACCAACGCCACATGGCATAGACTTTAAGAAGAAATACCATAAAGTATATTAACAAAAAAATATAAGGTACACTTATTTACCACAAAGTGTCTATTACAGGAGAGCCGAAAACAATGATGCCTAAATAAAGATATCTATTGAATGCAGTAAATTACAATGTCGAAAATGATGCCTAAATAAAAGCATTTGTGCTGAGTGCAGTAAACTAAAAACTTTCATTAGCTGGTGCCTGTGCAGAATAGAGGGAATTAAAGGGTATGATAGCATCACTATTGTAGAACTTTTGGAGAGAACTAAACAAGTTCCAGCGACAAAAAGATGAAGAAAAGATGCTGGCATTGATTAGGACACACTTTGGGAAAACCTAAGAACAATATAACTGAAATATCTTTGTACTGGAACACACAAGGGCACAGAAATACAGGAAGAACCCCACCCACCCCCCTATCCCCCAGAGAAAAAACCCACACAGGTAGCTAGAAAACGAAGTTAAAAAGATGAGGAGAATATAAGGAGAGCTACATGTGATAGCCAAGGATAAAACGATTGGCGTGAGTTGGTTGAGGGCCTATGCTCCACTGTGGGTTAGAAAGGCAGAAGAAGAAGACTGGTCACAGCCAGAAATACGGAAAAAGCCATCGGTGTAGCGAAATATATGTAAGCAGCCAATTAGTGTTACTCCTGCAGAGCTGATGCCAAAATATGACAGACCCTAAGAACCCTAATTAAAAAAAAAAAATAATCAAACATTTCCACCGGTCTTAAAACAGCGAACAAAAAGCAAGAATCAAGTTACAGGACCCTTTCACCCTACTGACCCATGAGATTCTATTCTGCTCCATTTTTCCAAGGCTTAGTCTTCCTTTCCTCAAAGACAGACCGCTACATCCTTTCTCAAGTTCGAATGTTTTTCTTCTGCCTTTGCCTTCCTGATGTTTTCATCTTGTTTCATGCTCCTTCTAGTTTGGCCAGGCGTATCACGCAGGTTCCACCCAACGTCCTTTGGACCATCCCATCAGATGTTCTACTCTTGCTTGTGTAGAGCAGCAGGCAATCTGGGTGTGGTGTGGTGAACTTGGCAGGACATTACCATTATAGGCTGGGTCGACCTAGATCTTCGCGTCCTGGCCTCTGTGAGAAAATATATTTTCCTATTGTTGAAATGCAAGAAATGTTAAGCAAATCCTCCCCCCCCTCCCCGATCTCTCTCTCTCTCTCTCTCTCTCTCTCTCTCTCTCTCTCTCTCTCTCTCTCTCTCTCTCTCTCTCTCTCTCTCTCTCTCTCTCTCCGTGCATGTGCTTGTGTTATTTTCGAATATATCTTCAAGATCACCACAGGAGAGATAATGAGAAATGTCAACATTGATGAGACGTTCTGCAATGTTAAAGCATATTGCTTGTTTGAAATCCAGTTCCCCGAGCAAGATAGGTAGATTACAACGTTCCTCCCTGAAAGAGTGCCAAGTAATCAGAACAGACAGACACACAGACAGACAGGCAGACAGACAGATAGTCTCAAAAGCTGAAGATTCTGAAACGCCCTGCTTCTAAAGGAGCGGCATCCTGGATTTCAATCCGAGCGCAAAACATCCCAACTACCACATTAACGGCATAAAACATTTACACTGGGCCGAGCTGCAGCTTCCAGAAATATCCTCCTATTTCGCTGCCTATTATTATTATTATTATCGCCATCTTCATCATTATCACCATCATCATTATTCAGAATATTCATCAGTGAGACTGGTATAATATTATTAATGTTATTATTCACATTATTTATCGGTGACACTGGTATATTATTATTATTATTACTCATATTATTTATCGGTGACACTGTTATATTATTATTATTATTACTCATAATATTTATCGGTGACACTGGTATATTATTATTATTCATATTATTTATCGGTGACACTGGTATATTATTATTATTATTATTCAAATATTTATCGGTGACACTTGTATATTATTATTATTATTATTCAAATATTTATCGGTGACACTGTTATATTATTATTACTCCTACTATTTATACGTGACACTGGTATATTATTATTACTCCTACTATTTATACGTGACACTGGTATATTATTATTATTATTACTCCTACTATTTATACGTGACACTGGTATATTATTATTATTATTACTCCTACTATTTATACGTGACACTGGTATATTATTATTATTATTACTCCTACTATTTATACGTGACACTGGTATATTATTATTACTCCTACTATTTATACGTGACACTGGTATATTATTATTATTATTACTCCTACTATTTATACGTGACACTGGTATATTATTATTATTATTACTCCTACTATTTATACGTGACACTGGTATATTATTATTACTCCTACTATTTATACGTGACACTGGTATATTATTATTGATATTTATCGGTGAAACCTGTTTATTATTATTGTTATTCCTCATAATGGTTCTCGGTGACATTGGTAAATTATTATTAGGCTATCTTCTGAATAACAGTCCCAAATTGTCGAGGACGCAAATATACCCTAACAGTCACATGTAAATTGCGAACTTCCGCCACCGCCGTCGATTGCGGCGTCGATTGGGGCTAAACTAGATTGCTGGAACTCACAGGCAAATAAAATGAAGGAAGCTGCAGGAGATGCGGTAGCTGCTGCTCGTGTCCCAGCCATCTTTTAGCCCCATTCAGCGCTTAGCGGTGTGGTAGATACGGCGGTGGCGGTAGTCGCCGGAAGTGCGCAATTTAAGTCACCGGAAGTCCGCAACCTACAGGTCAGTGAGGCCCTGTTAGGGTACATTTTCGGCCTCGATAATTCAGGACCGTTTTTCGGAAGATAGCCTATTATTATTAATAATATTGGTCGGTGACACTTGTATATTATTATTATTACTCATAATATTTATCGGTGACTCTTGAATTATATTATTATTATTACTATAATTATTATTCGGTCACCTAAAGAGAACGAATTCGACGAAGCTAGCAGCGAGAGCATGCAACATGAAAAAGGAAACACCAAGAGGCAGATGGAGACGAATGAATCGATTGGGCCGTTGAGAGCCTGAGACTTCGCAGCCTACCAAGCAACCGAGCGGTCCTTGGCTCGTCTACTTGTTATCTGTTAAACTGCTATGCCTAGCGGCAGAAAACAGATATGGACAAAACACATTATAAATTATAATTATTATTATTAGGAGGCCGCCGTGTTGTGGCAGCTTGACTTTCGGCTGCAGATCCCAAGGTCGTGGTCTTGACAGAACCGGACTAGTTTTTGAATTTTTTTTTTTTCAAAAATAACCTTGGCTCACAGGTTAAGCCAGCTTTAAATGTGAACCAAGAAAGGTCCTGGAAAGTAAAAGCAGCCGGCGTGATATTTCCCACATCACTAATATTTGTGCCAAGGTACGCAGGCGCGTAAGGAAATGAGTAAGCTGATAGACTTGCTGGTAAAGCTACCGTGAAGGGCGGACCAGCAATGGACGAGGCAGATATTCTGAATGCTCCATGTAAGTGATGACTGTGAATCTGCATCCATGACCGGACTTCAAGAACAACATGTTAAAACTGGTGTGGCCAAACGAGAGCACATGGCTAGAAGCCAAAGAAAAATAAGAAACAAACACAGAGCTGGCGTCGTCAGCTGCTACACGCGATTTACACTGGAACTTCTCTTAACGAGCATAATTCTTTCCAGAATCATACTTGTTAAGCGAAAAAACTCTTTATGCGAAACAATTTTTCTCATATAAATTAATGTAAAATACGATAATGCGTTCCATGGGCCCCCCCCCCCCTCCTCCCATAAAAAAAAAATACTTACAAAATGAAAATACTAACAAAATGCTATGTATAACGTTTATTCAAAGAAAAGTATTATACATGTATTCTCTATTGTTAAGGGAAGTTGATCATCTTCATCTTTTCTTCAAACGCGGAACGAGCCCACATGGAATGCGAAATCGATTTGCAGAAAAAAAAAGTCTAAATAATTATGATACACAGCTTATTATTTTTTTTTTAATAGAACGATGTCCAGAGACATTTGTTTTTACCGACTCATCTAAATTTGGCGAAAATGCGACACAGCATTATCATTAAATAAATGTGCAGCGCGCATAGTCACTTCCTTATTAGAGTGATGCTTCTCAATGTAAGATAAAATAGTTTCCGATGCTTTCAGCATTTCTCTTATTTCGCCAGAAAATCGTTGCCTTTCTGTTACCTCTGACAAACTTTCCTACAAAACCTCTTGCTGTGAAACACAATGCAACTCAAAAAGCTCTTAGGTGGTCAGTTCATGGCTGTGCTCTTCCACAAGCTCTTTGATATAACTGTTATCCACCTACAATACCATGATAGTGGCCAAAGACACAGTCTCGTTGACTACAGGTTCCACGGGTACTGTCGCGAACCCCTCAGAGTCACAAATCGACAACGCTCTCAGACCAAAGCTTCTTTCAAGCAGAAGTTAGGGTTTTCTTGGTAACCCCCTACCCCGCCTTGTCGATCATCTTGAGGCAGCCAACGATGTGGAAATGATTTCTCCAAAACTCTTTGAGAGTGAGGTTGGTCCCTTCAGTCACCTGAAAACAATGCTCGAAGAGTGCTTTAGTGTAGCGCTTCTTAAAGTTAGAAATAACTTTCTGATACATGTGCTGGAGAAACGGAGTGGTGTTGGGAGGCAGAAACTGGACCTTGATGAACTTAAATTCTTCAGAGAGATCATCTTGTAGGCCTGGGGGATTCATGTACATGTATCACAATAAAACACAAGATTGAGAAAATGTGTGATCATAAGCGACACTACGATGCTACTGGAACGAGTGCTAAACACAGACTGATGTAAGATGCGCATAATCCGATACTTCCCCTCTCCTCGCCACTCTTTATGCGAAACGTTGCTCGTTAAGCAAGTCATTTTTTTTACAATTTGTTTTGCTCGTTATGCGAATGACTCGTTACGAGAGGTGCTCGTTAAGCGAGGTTCTACTGTATTAAGGAAAGGTTCGGAGCTCATACGAACTAAACGGTTCGATGTTCAATAAGAATAATCTCTAACTTAGACCATCCAACGAATGCCAATGTCTATAACATGTAAGTCTAACTTTATATGCCCAATTTTCGCAAAGGCGTGGAAATTGATCGTTTCTGTTGACGTTTTTTTAAATTAAAATTAATATTATGAACAACCTTCCCATTTGCTTTTTCTTCTTCTTTTTATAATCCATGCCGTATGGCGTTAATATCATGTAAACTCACAACCTTTTGTCTTGTGTATTTTCAAATAATTCTGACACAGATGGTATTCCGTCGTCATGATGTACTCTAGTAATCTCCTTCTCAATACATAACCAATGAAAGTAGACTGTCTCCCTATGATGTGGGTAATCAGTTCTCTTCGGGAGAAGTTTCTTTTAAGACATCTTCATCACTCTTTTTATCTGCCCATGGTTTTCTCGTCCTTCGTCTATTCACCCACTTCTATGCCGCTTCTATTTTTCCCCCAGTAATCTTCAAATTGTCCATGATTCACTTACATTTATCATAATAGGATCCACATGGCTCTTGCCATTTGGCAAAGAAAGATGGTCAAAGAAAAATACTGAAGTGAAGGTTGTGCGGTGCGGACGGTAACCTTCTAGCATGTGACTACGTGTCGTTGAGTGTACTGCAATGGTTCTCAAAGTATTGCACTCAGTCCATCACAACGTTTAGTTTGAGGATGGAGGTAGAGGCAGTCACTGCTGCGTTCCGCTGGCTTGAGAATCAGCTGTACCCACATGCCGTCATTGTAACTGACTCACAGAGCATGTTGAGAAAGGTAGTTAGCATCCTTTTGATATTTTCTTCGGGTGATGCCAGTGTGTTGGAAAATGAGCAAGCAGATAGACTGGTCGGTTCTGCACTACTTGGTGGTGAACTGATGTATGATGAGTTGGATGTTGTGAGGCCCTTTGGGAGCAAGTGAACAGTGCCAAGGAACAGATAGATAATTACGGTCTGAGGAGAATGGCACTGCGATGATTTACAATATTCTTCATTTTGTAAAATGCAGCCTGGGCTTAAACTATTCTACATTTAACGCCTTCAGAAGAACTTCCATTCTCCCTTATCAGGATGCTCAAGTACTTAAACTTTCTTGAGGATTTCCCCCATCAACTTTGATGCTGACTTTTGGAGGGTCCATTTTATCCGCGCCTTAGCTCTAAAAAAATACTGCGCTTAACTAGGATATTTAGATTACTACACCCAGCAACATTAACCAGTCTTCTTTCCCCCTGGCTGTGCCGTCTTCACTATGAAGGTTGGTTACAGTGCGACTACTGTTGTCTTTGAAAATATTACATAGTAAGGCCCTGATTGCTTCTATGCACAACTATGGTGCCAGTCATTGTTGTAGCTAGTTCCTATCATGAAAGCCCCCCCCCCCACCCCCCATTTCGTTAAGCTTTCAAGTGACAGTTCAGTGGTTTAATTTCTACCTAAAAATGTTTTAATAAGCCGTGCCTGTCGAAAATCAAATCCTAGTACTAGGATCATGAAGTTGTTAAACGTCTTCAGTAACATCTGTGCAGCAAAGCCGCCTCAAATCCCCAGACGCAGACTACATTCCCAACATCACAGCAAGAGATGGCTGGGTCGAGCTGGACGCAAACCAAGTTAATGAAAGGAAACGAACACTGATCCCGAAACGAACACACAAAAAAACATCAAGGAATGTGGAAAGATGAATGAGCAACGTATAAAGGATATGTACTAGATAACGAAAAACATATAATCAAGAACAGCCGAACGGCAACAACAACAAAAAAATATTCGTTTATTTTCGATAGGGAGATAATTTGGGGAATGTTTTTAGAAGTTATGTAAAATACGTACAGATGCGAAGTTGTTTGGTAAGAAGAAAACGTCTGCGGTTTAAGGTGACTTGACAGACTTAGGTTTAAGACAGGAGTAAGTTTTTTTTTTTTTAAATACTCAAGTGAAGGTTGTGTGGTGCGGACGGTAACTTTCTGCATGTGACTACGTGTCGTTGAGTGTACTGCAATGATTCTCAAAGTATTGCACTCAGTCCATCACAACGTCAAGTTTGAGGATGGAGGTGGAGGCAGTCACTGCTGCATTCCGCTGGCTTGAGAATCAGCTGTACACACATGCCGTCATTGTAACTGACTCACAGAGCATGTTGAGAAAGGTAGTTAGCATCCTTTTGATATTTTCTTCGGGTTATGCCAGTGTGTTGGAAAATGAGCAAGCAGATAGACTGGTCGGTTCTGCACCGTTTGGTGGTGAACTGATGTATGATAAGCTGGATGTTGTGAGGCCCTTTGGGAGCAAGTGAACAGTGCCGAGGAACAGAAATGGCACTGCGAGGAGTTACAAGGGGATCTTGTCGATGCTAGACACTCAGGGGAAAGGCGAGACGGATATACAATCAGACAGTTCATGGTGCCATCGGAATTTTAACTCTTCGCTTGCGGCTGAAGATGGGGACGGAGCGCTTATGGGAGTGTCCCGAGTGCTGGGATGTCGATTCTTATTTCAACATTCAACCTTCAATGCACCCAGTCCATCCATCAATCTGGTGCTGTTTCCACCTTGAATGTTGACGACTCTGTATCGCTATACATTATTTATAAACATACAATGCATTGATCCATATTATAGAAAGAAGTAGAAAGATAGAAGGATATGACAACAAACAATTGAAAGCTATGGTTGCCATGTTGGAAACACAACCTGTTACAAACGCCTCGCTGCAGAAACAGGCGCATGGTGACGATAGCTTTAGATTTTTATGTTGTCTTCTGTGTTCTTTTTTTTTTTTAATGAGAGCAAATCAGGGCCGTGCGGTAGTCTTTTAAAAAAAAATATGATGGAAGTCTTCAAAATACCGCCCCTCAGTTGTCAACATTTTATTTTTATTTCGCTCCAAATGCAACCTCCTTACGGTACCGCCTGATGCGGCCGAGTATCTGTATCACACGAATTGGTGCCGATCAATAACTGCCTGTTTATTATATTGAATGCTTTTTACGGCTTCAGGAGTTGCTCGTCCAATTATTTTCACCTTATTTCATAAGCCTTTTTTTCTGATCCAGGTTGTAGTTTGATAGTCTGCTCTTCGCCTATCTCTTGATGTTAGCTTGTCACGTAAATAGCTGTCCATATTTTGCTCAACATGAAGAGCACTAAACTAACTAGTCAACACTAAGATGACGGCCCTACAGACAACACGCAGAAAACCTAGCTCGACCGACAAGGAAGCTACTACACCAAGAAACGCACAATGAAATAAGAGCATAAACGGGAGCTAATATTATAACTCATGTTATCTAGGAAAGGCTAGCTCCCTAGGTAGCGGTTGAACTTGGCTGATTCAAATTGATGATGATGATGATGATGATGATGATGACTCACTCGTTGCCAAACACCCCCCCCCCCCCCAGTGTGATTTTTTTGTTACCAGTGCTCTTAGGAGTTGCGGACGCATTTCCTAATTTCGCAATACCCGGTTCAATTTTGAACGCAAAATAGCCTAGTGTCATAATCAAAACAGCGAAAAACGACTGGACTGGTTAAACGGAGCCCTGTAAAAGATATAAACCAAATTTTTCTGACTTTAAACAAAGTGGATGTATGTCACTGGTCTCTGTTAGAGTTTCGTTACGTATCCTTTACAGCACCAGCAAGGAGATGAAAATTAGAATTTTGAGAGCATGCATCTTTCCTGTGGCTACATACTGATGTGAGTCGTGGACTATCTCTCAGTCCTTAGGAAAGAGAATAGGGGCTTTTGAGCTGAAATGCTATAGAAGATTCTCAGAATATCTTGGACAAAGAAGATGGGAAATACTGACATCTTAAAAGATCTGAACATCAAGGAAGATTGGCTAATAAACAGCATCCTTTCTCGAAAGCAGAAATATTTTGGTCATATCAAGCGCCATGACGGATTGGAGAAAAAAAAATATAGCAAAAGGCATGGTACCAGGAAGGAGGGGTAGGGGCCGACCGACACGAAGATGGGCACAGGATATAAGTGACCCCTTGAGTGTGAAAGTGCATAAGGCGGGAGAACTGGCGAGAGACCGAGTTTCTTTCAGGCAGACTGTGATGAGAGCGACTTTCTGCAAAGGACCTGCTACATGATGATGATGATCCTTTACAGGCTGTTGCAGAACCAACCCCAGCATTGTTTGGCTGTTGTGGCTTTTCTATGCAATCATTTACATTCAGAAGCTTGCCACCGTCATTGTACGGCCAGCTGTCAGTACCACTGTCGAAACCAACACACGATGTTCTGCCGGCAAATCACCTGCAGCTGGGATCGAACCCGGCACGCCGGCAATACGAATCCTTTAAATAAACAGAGGGAGAACCTTTGAGGCCGTTTAAATAGTATGAATTAATCAAGTAACAGAAAGTGTATTGATTGGCACTCGTAGAAAGAAGTATAAAGATAGAAGAACACACTAGACAACATAAAAATCGAAAGCTATAGTTACCGTGCTGGAAATTTAACCTGTCACCTCCAGACGGCATCTGCGCCTCGCCATGAATACAAGTGCACTAAGAACATGGTCAACTAGGCACCCCCCCCCCCTTTCCCCCCAAAAGGTGTCTTATTGGCCATGTCTATCGTACAGCTGAAAATCCACAGCTATGGAATACAGACATAATTGAAATGGAACCATAGGTTACAGAAATTTATATTAACGAAGCATATGTCGAATAACAATCACAGTAACAATTTACGAAGCGCGTTTTAACGCCTAAGCAATTAACGCTGACACAGGCGTATGTGGGTAGAGTGAAACGAGTCAAAGAAGCAGTTTCGGCAGATATCCGCCTGTCTTCTTTAACATACGAAACATAGTCTAAAACGTATCAGACAAAATCAGAGTAATTCAAACAGCCGTGATACAAGGATATAATTTATCACCGGATCATCTAAGTAGTCACGGCGAAAGGCGAAAGGAATCATTGAAAGCCTGCAGTAAACATCCTGACACATGGGAGGCTGCAGCACAAGATTGTACTTTATGGAGCACGTATATCCGAGAAGGTACAACTATCTGCGAGGCATCTAGAACAAAGGTAGCTAAACAGCGATGACAGGCCATACAAAACAGTCAAACTGGCCCTTGTCTACAGACTGTGCCCTGCCTTTATTGTCCTAGACTCTTCCGGACACGTATTGGACTTACGTTGGCTCTGTGGCTAAGTCGATGCGAACGCTTCGTAATGCCGGGATACCGGGTTCCATCCCTGCTGCGGGCCATGCGCCTTTTTTGGTTTCGACAGTGGTATCAAGAAAGCCGACCGTCCAGGAAGCAATGGCAAACTACTGGACGTAAATTCGCCTAGAAAAACCACACAGCAGCCAGGGACTGTTGGTGTTGGTTCTGCAACGTCCTGTAAAGGATACTCAACTAACCATTGGACTTAGTCACCTGTGGACTTACAAATATTTAACTGTAGTTTCATAACGATGAAAGAAAGAGTGGTCCTTATCACTTGTGGTGGACGAACGAACGAAACAATACAAAATATGTGGGGGGGGGGGGGGGGGGGGGGGTTGGGGGAAAGAACACACTTCCCGCACATATCGCACACGGAGGTTTGAACAATTGATCAACATCATGCCACCCATAAGTGCTCCGTTCTTTTTCTAACTCAAGTCTGAGTCCGAAGAAGCTCAGCAAAGTGCATAGGCTCTTTAGCACTGGCGAGGATCCTGAAATACTGTTGGTAGATTTCAAACTCAAAATTCTGTCCCGGCAGCGCCGTTAGGCTAGTCTTTTAGATTTGCAGCTGCGAATTGATTTTTTACGTGTGCAACATTGCACACGGGCGTCCCATCTCACTACCCATAGACAAGGGTGAATTGCTAGAAGTCCAAGTCTATGTGAACAAATCCCAGCCCTTGCCGGACATTGAACCCGGAACCTCTAGTACTCGAGGCGGACACCATGCCCCGAGACCACACAGCTCCTACGTACATAGTAACAAAAGGGTTAACGCCTTCCCATTATTTCTCTCCCTCTCCCCTCAGCGATCCCACTCCACATTTCAGTCACCATCGTCCTGTGACCCAGATCAGACTGTCCCGCCCCGCCCTGCACCGTCTGCGGCAAGCATCACTTGAACCAGCACACTTACCCTATCTCCCAGCGAGTGTCCAAAATTCACATTTCCAATTTCTGTCCGTCCTCGCTGCACCGCATACACACTTGTATTTACCAGGAGCTTTCAAGTTCTGCTTCCCTGCTTCAGTCTATGTCGAGCTAACACCGAGCACATCTTAAGTGGTCCACGGTGACCTAGAATTAGCAGACGATGGGAGAACACCTGAGATGTTTTTGGGAGATTACCCGACTTGTCTTTGTGATGTTTGTCCTAATTAAAACATGACGTTTTATTGAAGTTTGTGTTTTTTAAGTATTTGTAACTTTGGAAAAACAAATGGTAGCGGCTAGAAGTTTTTTTTTTTTTTTTTGGAGATGAAAGACATATATTTAGATTTATAGATAATATATTTGCAGTCATATATGCATCCAAGGGAGTCGATGTGGTGCAGCGGCTAAATTCCCGCATATGGATTCGAGACTCGTGGGTTCAAGAACCTGACGGTGCCGATTTTTTGGGGTCAAACGCGACCTTGACCATTAGGTAGTCCGAAGTCTTAGGAAGTTAGGCGTCTGTCACAATGCTGACCACATCACCCACCGAGTGCCGACTTGTCTATAAAATATAGGTCTAGCCCTATATGCCCAGTACGTTTGAGAAGTCTTTTATTTTTACTGTACCCATAGACATACATTTAGCAGACTTTCTAACAGACATACACTGGTATATCATGCTGATATCAGTTTATGCCTGTTATAAAGTCTCGTATAATACGTTTCAAAACTTCGTTCCCTCACCAAATATCTCGAAAACTTCTGTACGTGTCAACACGAATTTTTTGCATGTGGCCTTAGATTTCCAGCGTCTTTGTGATTTTTGGTCAAACAAACGTTAATCTCTCCACAGAAAGTAGATCACGTTTCATTAAACACTTTCTTGGACTGGTCTAACCTTCTGGACGTTATGGGTGTGCCGCTCTGTTGTTTGCTTTCTGGGATGTCTTGCATTTGCTTTTTTTTTTTTTATTATGAGATAAAGAATGCATGTGACATAGGTTTCAGCACTCTCTAAAGGGGTTGTGTGTTAGACCCAGTTTGTCGATGTTTTTCTAGTTTTAAAGGCGCTGGAATGCAGAAATATAGAAGGTGCGATTTCGACAGGATTGGGGAATACTCCCGACACCTTGTGCCAAGCTCAGGTAGCTCGAGGTAGACCAATCGGAAATGAGCTACGCTGAAGGTCGACCAATCGGAAGTGAGCTAGTGTGTACATGGGCGATCCGTAGGGAGACTAACATTTCTATTACCCGATTTTTATAATTGATAGTTGCACAAGTGCTGGTTTTCTTATGGATTTGGGGGGAAAAGGGGGAAAAGGGGGGGGGGGGGGTAAAGGAACGGAGGAAGTTTTTTAAAAATCCTTTCAAGCTTGTTTTTGCACCACTAAAAAGAAATTTAAACAAAAATAAATACAAACGTGGAGTTTGTTTGAAAATCAGTTCACATATGCGGCTATGTGTGGAGATTATTTTGTCCAATACGACAGAACTACTCAACTGGCAGCCCGCGGATCAAATCAATTGACTCAAGTTACTCTAAGCCTGATGAATTCTTTGAGTCGGTCTCCGCCCCTCTCCTTCTACCTCCCCCCCCCCCTTCCCCACATACAACAGACCGACTGTCTGACCTACCGACAAACAGACCGCCGACTAACCAAGTAGAGGCAGAAAGGTGTGTATGCATTTAAGCACACATATATTTGTAGATGGGATGATAGAGGCTTCGACGGATGGAAAGACAGTAAGACAGACAGACAGACAATCAGACAGACAGACAGACAGACAGTCAGACAGACAGACAGACAGACAGACAGACAGACAGACAGACAGACAGACAGACAGACAGACAGACAGACAGACAGACAGACAGACAGACAGACAGACAGACAGACAGACAGTAACCAAAATATAGAAAAACATGAACCTAGAAACATCGACAAATAAAATCATTACACAAATTGCAAACCTTTAAATATTACACTACCATCAATTTTTCCTCTGCGTTCGCTGCTGAAAGGGCGGCTAGGGCATGTCTCGTTATTGAAACCTAGGTGGGAATATCTTCGCCCTTCGAGCAGACACATCTGAATCTAGCAACCCGTATTTAGTAGCCAAATCACCCAGCAAGGGCCGATTGGTTTATAAAATATAGGTCTGGCCCTTTATGCCCTGTACGAACAAAAGCGTGGAAAAGGGTCGTTTACTTTACTGAGCCGCCCTGTAGGACATGCTTATAAAAAGCATGGTGCATCAGTCTGCCATGCAGCGGAGGCTGCACATGCAGAGAAACGAAGAGATACTAGAGAGAACCTACTGCGGCTTTAACTTGTTGTCCGCACGGCTCAAGAACATGCCAGGCTCATTTTGAACTGATCAGACACCTTGGTACTCATAATCATTGATCGTTACTACTTTGGGTGAAAGATGGACGAACAACACACACATATACATACATACATACATACATACATACATACATACATACATACATACATACATACATACATACATACATACATACATACATACATACATACATACATACATACATACATACATACATACATACATACATACATACATACATACATACATACATACATACATACATACATACATACATACATACATACATACATACATACATACATACATACATACATACATACATACATACATACATACATACATACATACATACATACATACATACATACATACATACATACATACATAACATACATACATACATACATACATACATACATACATACATACATACATACATACATACATACATACATACATACATACATACATACATACATACATACATACATACATACATACATACATACATACATACATACATACATACATACATACATACATACATACATACATACATACATACATACATACATACATACATACATACATACATACATACATACATACATACATACATACATACATACATACATACATACATACATACATACATACATACATACATACATACATACATACATACATACATACATACATACATACATACATACATACATACATACATACATACATACATACATACATACATACATACATACATACATACATACATACATACATACATACATACATACATACATACATACATACATACATACATACATACATACATACATACATACATACATACATACATACATACATACATACATACATACATACATACATACATACATACATACATACATACATACATACATACATACATACATACATACATACATACATACATACATACATATATATATATATATATATATATATATAACACTAACACACATACACACACACTTATACAATATCTCTCATATACGCGCGCACCCAACCACGCACGCACACACAGACATTCACACTCACACACATATTCCCTCACATACATACACACACATTAACACAGACACAAGCACACATTAACAGGATAGTAGGTCTACTTTTTTTTAACCCCTCCCATAGAAGGCCCCAGACCCCAAACAGGTACATCAACACCAAAAACGACCCACGAAGAAAGAAGACGCAAGTTCTAGAAACGTTGACCCTAACATCCCCCGCTCTCTCTCCCCCAACAAGAAGTTTTCAATGACGCCATAGTCGTCAAAGTGGCACTTCCTTCTTTATAAAAGTCCTTCCCCAATGAATCTACCACAGACGTCATGTTTACACTAGCTACGGGTCACGTGCTAGGGCGGTGATAACTAGATTTTTGCCGCTACAGTAATTGTCCCCAGGGAGGCTGTTACATATCCTTGTACGACCTTATAAAATATGTTTTATTTGTTTTGCGTAGGTAATATAAACAACCTTTAAATGTTAACAATTTTACGTAGGTGTCATGAAAAGAGGAAACACAGAAGTCAATGAGCGTGTGTTTGTGTGTGTGGTCCTTTTTTTTAATGGATAGTTTGAACAAGGATCAACATCATGACACACAGATAGTATCCCATAAGTGCTCGGTTTTACGTCTAACTCAAGCCTGAGTACGAAGAATCTCAAAGCAGTGCACGAACTCAGTAGCACCGGCGAGGATCATGAACTACTTTTCGGTAGTTTTTTAACTCCAAATTGTGCCCGGGCAGCGCCGTTAGGCTACTCTTTTCGATTTCCAACTGCCAAGGAATTTTTTTTTTACGTGCGCAACAATGCTCACGCTCGTCCGATCTCACTACCCGGAGACCAGGGTCAATTACTAGAAGTCCACGTGAAAAAAAAAAAATCCCAACCTTCACCAGGGTCTGAACCCGGAGTCTCCAGCACTCGAGGCGGATGCCACGCCTCGCGGCCTCTGACCCCTCCTCCACCCCGTAATGAATGCGCCAGGGAAAAGCATGCCGAAAACCCCCCCCCCCCCCCCATCCCTCACCCTTTTTTCTGCAAGCGTCACTTATGTAATTGTAGTACAGTGACTTTTTTAAATTGTGCAATTAAACAAAGCTTCAGTCCATTGAGCCACCCCCTCCCCCTCTTTTTTTCCCCCACCGAATCAAAGAGGTTAAAGCCTTGTTTAGCATTGCAATAATAATTATAGTAGAAGTAAAGTAAAGATCCCTTTACACGCCCTTAGGCGCATCGGGCAGATGGGAAGAGCACACTTATTTTTTACAGACCTATCGGCACTCGGTGGGTATGTGGTCAGCATTACGCCGGCCGTCTTTACTTCCCCAGGACAACCCATCCTGGTACCCATTTTAGGCTGGGTCGACATGCTACGTCCCATACCACGATAAAAGTCCACGCAGCCCGCAGTGGGTGTCGATCGCGGTGCGTTGGATTACGAGTCAGACTCGCAATGCCTAAGCCACGGACGCCTATAGTTACAATACATGATTATAATTATTACTACTACACAAATAAACAACGTTTGAGACATCCCGCAAGATTTTCTTTCAAGACGATAGTTATGAGCTATGAGATGGGTTATCTTCACGGCACTCCAGACACGTCTATTGGTGCTCAGACTTCCCCAATCAACCTCTCTCACACACCAGCTACGCAGAACGATCCATACCATTCTGTTTCTACAATTCAACATCAATATTGGTACTATTCATGGCCCGCTAGCACATATCTTTGTGTCACAATAAAGACCAGCCCGAACTTTTAGAAACTTCGGCTATCAAGTGGGAACCCGGGTTCAAATCCTCGTTAAGGACGAAGTTTTTATCCTGTCTGGAGCCACACATACACACACAAAATCATAACCTGCACAGTCCTTGGCAACAACCCTAGCCATGCGGCCTGAAAGCATTAGGCTCGAACACTCCAACCTTCACCTTCCCGCACCTCACCACACCGCAAAAAATGTATAAATGCGAAGGGGCTGTTAATAACAACGTAATTAAAAGTAACATTTTGTTTATCCATAAATTATCAAGACACTTTATCAACCTGTTTAGAAAAGTAAACATTATATATCATCATTACATAAATCTGACAAGTTGTACAGACAATAAAGGTGACAGAATCTGTGTCTCTGTCAGATTACATCAACCGTGAAAGACATTGACAAAAACCTTTTTAAGGCAGTCATGCGGGAAGGACCCTGATGTTATTTTGAAGGACTGCTGTCTTGTTTATTCACACTCTAGCAAGAATGAACTGGATTGCGAGCGAAACGTACGAGAATATGGGGGCCAAGAACTCGTATCCCTTACCTTACGCTATTTGAGATGTTTTGTTTATGTATAGTCAGAGGGCCGGCTCTGTGGCTAAGCCGATGCGAACGCTTTGTAATCCCGGGTCCCCGGGTTCGATCCCAGCTGCGGGCCATACACCGTGCGTTGGTTTCGATAGTGGTATCAGGGAGCCGACCGTCCAGGGCATTGGCAAACTACTGGACGTAAATTTGCCTTGTGAAACCACACAACAGCCAGGGGCTGTTAGGGTTGGTTCTGCAACGCCCTGTAAAGGATACGCAACTAACCTTTACAATAGTCAGAGGGTCAGCGTCTGTGGCTAAGGCGTTGCGTACGGGTTTCGTAATGTCGGGGTGCCGGGTTCGATCGTAATGTCGGGGTGCCGGGTTCGATCGTAATGTCGGGGTGCCGGGTTCGATCGTAATGTCGGAGTGCCGAGTTCGATCGTAATGTCGGGGTGCCGGGTTCGATCGTAATGTCGGAGTGCCGGGTTCGATCGTAATGTCGGGGTGCCGGGTTCGATCGTAATGTCGGAGTGCCGAGTTCGATCGTAATGTCGGGGTGCCGGGTTCGATCGTAATGTCGGGGTGCCGGGTTCGATCGTAATGTCGGAGTGCCGAGTTCGATCGTAATGTCGGGGTGCCGGGTTCGATCCCTGCTGCGGACGGTTTGTCTTGCGAGAGTGGTACCGAGAGCCGACCGTTCAGATTGCAATGGCAAACTACTGGACGTAAATTTGCCTAGAAAAACCACAACAGCCCGAAAGTGCTGGAGTTGGTTGTGCAACGTCCTGTAAAGGATACGTAAATAAAAAAAAATAGTAAAATGGGCACGGTGTAAGGTTGTGGAATTGTTAAAAAATTTTTTATCTTATGTAAAATTCTGTTGAGGGAAAAAAAATTAGAGGTTAAAGTTTAAAGTCTAGACGATCGACTCCATTGCGCCGTGTTTTATCCCACATAGCTCGGTCTCTCTACGGTGAACAGCTATAGCGCTGCACGGAGCACAAACTTCGCAGCTCCGGTGACGATCTCCATGGATTTCCGTAAAATGCACCCGTGAACTAAACTGCACAGCCGTGAAACGAATCCACGCCCTTCAGAGTGCGAGGCTAACGGCTTGACCACTTCGCCACACAGACCCCCTGGGGGCCAAACATAAATTCCGTAAGAGCACGGTCCATGACGAAATAAGTAGCCAAATGGCCCCTGAATCTTCAAGCCGAATGACCCCCTTGTCTGCACCGCATAAAGTGCTAAATACAGGCAGTATTATTCCAACTAAATTCTTTCTTTTTTGTTATCAATTTAGTGCATAATAATAAAGTAAAGGTCCCTTTTCTAAGCCTTTAGGCGTATAGGGCATAGATGACTAGACTATGTTTTTACAGACCAATCGGCACAAAATGGGTGATGTGGTCAGCATCGCACTGGCCGCCTTTACTTCCCGAGATTTCACTGGGTACCCACTCAAGGCTGGGTCGACCTGGAGTCAAGGTCATTTTTGAGAAAAGTCTGACTTCCCAGGGGAGCGAACGTACGACCTTCCGATTCGCACGCGAGCCTCTAGCCGCTACGCCACGGCGACACCCAATGTTAATAATAATAATAATAATTCGAGATCCCTGTCCCAATGGGGAACGCAATTGTTAGTTATTTTAGGGCCTCACTCCGGCTGTAGCCTGGGGCCGTAAATATAACCTACGGGTTAAAGGAGGTTTCTTGCGCTTGTGACCGAGTGATTCTCATCCGATTGGTGGTACTTTGTGTAATGAGGTGTTTATCGCTTGTCGCGCGGTCCGGGTGGGGTTTAAACTCAGTCGTGTCAGTCAGTCAATGTTAATAATGATAATAAAACTAAAATTTTATAACAACATTGGTAGTAATAATAATCACAAAAATAATACTTGTCCCGTGTGGATTCTGGGGGATTGGGGAGAAGGGCAGGTGGGGGGGGGGGGGAGGGGGGGGGGGGAGAGAATTTACCTTCAGCCTCTATAACAAGCATGTCGTACAAGGCGACTATTTTGAGAGTTTCCTTCGAAGTCAGAGTACATCTGCCTGAGAGGCAAAGAACCAACAATATGCATACAAGTAAGCTAGATCTGTAAAACGCATGCAAAAAAAAAAAAAAAACACGAAGTGGGTTCAACGGCGTTTAAAACTTTCTAGCGGGCTCAAAACAATTAAGTTGCTGTGTGTATTAATTTTTTTTTGTTTTGTTTTTCTTTAGCGTTCATAGGTGGCAAACTTTGTCGGTAAGTTCTGGTGGTTCGTCCACTTCTGGGTTGTACTTCCCTACAGGAACGGGTGAGCTCAGGTGGGGCAGAACTTTTCAGGCTTCTTGGACCTTACCCTTCGTCACCGCCGGAAACATTTTGGGGTGAAGGGAGGGTATTAGAAAATGTTGAAAGGGTCTAAGCGGTCCCCTAACAACACACCAAGGTAATCTTTTCAAGTAATTTTTTTTTTTTTTTACACATTTCACATTGTTTAAATTGTAACATCATTAACATCATCACTTAAACAAGGCGTTGGCTCCTTGGGTAGCTCTTCCTTTTGAATATTTGTAAGGGAGCTGGGCTCACCACTCCCAACTCTCCAACCTCCCATCCCCACATGGATGTATCTTTTCAAGCTGGCATGTGCTACTAAACCAGCGATTCTCAAACTTTTTTGAATCGAACGACCCCTTCACGGGATGGCCAAAGACCATAGGAAAACACATATTCACTGAAGTTATGAGCAGTAACAAAAATAACTGTCCGGTTAGGAGGTCACCACACACACACACACAAAAGGAACTGTGTTGAAGGGTGACGGCATTAGGAAGGTTGAGAACCACTGTAAGAGAAACATATCTGTGCGGACTTCTTCTTCTTCTTCTCTTCTTCTTCTTCTTCTTCTTCTTCTTCTTCTTCTTCTTCTTCTTCTTCTTCTTCTTCTTCTTCTTCTTCTTCTTCTTCTTCTTCTTCTTCTTCTTCGCGTTCACCAGCTGTAAACTCTGGCGGAAAGTTCTGGTTGTTCATCCACTTCTGGACTATAGTCCTCTTCCAGAACCTGAGTGTTGGGTGTGCATCCGTTTTACAGATCTGACTCATTTGTATACAGACTGCTGGTTCCTTGCCTCTCAGGCAGATGCACTCCGACTTCGAAGGAAGCTCCCAATTAGTCGACTCTTACGACACGCTTTTGGGTAGGCGGTGGGTCTATTCTTGTTTTCGCCTTTAACAGGGCCCCGGAATCCACACGGGGTTCTGTGCGGACTAATGAGCACTCAGTTGGCGATGCAGTCAGCGGCACACACCGACTGTCTTTGCTTGCCTGACACTTCCTGGTAAATCATTCATACACGACCGGGTCGTCCATTGGCTGGCCAGTAGACAACTTACTCGTCGGTCGGGACAGTATTCGAGTAGGTCTCCTTTGGTCGCTTCAACCTGCAAGAGTCTTTTTCAGGGCCACTTGATAGCAAGCAATGTTAAACCATTTATATAGCGCGAGTAAACTGAGTCACAATAATAATCAACATTTCGCCCTTGGGAGCCGCTGGTTGTAGATGACGATTTGTTTTCCGCAGCAACAACAACAACAAAATGCAAGGCATGGCAAGACTTGTGTTCATTTTAGACTCGAAGCCGGCGTCATTATTAACAGTCAGGTAATTTATGCAATCGCAGTTTCAACGTCATACCACACAGGTCACCCCATAATTGTTTATTTCCTGCTCCGACGAAAGCAACACGAAACGTCCACTACTGTCACGTGTGGAAAAGTAACACGGACTGCAGTCTCAGCAAATCCAATACCATGTACGCACATTTAATGCATAAGGCATTGACCAGAAGCGCCAACAAAAACAGCCCTAGTCTAAAAATGCAGTTTATCATTGATGGATGCTGCAGTTACAACAGATTAGTGGTCGCACACGTCATTAATCACATAAGGTGTCACGAGTTCTGTGGTATCAGGCCTCTCGCTATTCCCGAATCTACAGTTCAAAACACAAACTATACTTGGACATTTCGAAAAGCATTCCAAATAAAATTCACAGCTCACAGTGTCATACCATGCGCTTCACCTCAATAGCTATAGTCCGAAGCAAAACTTTGCACGATTAAAAAACAGCAAAAAAAAAACAAAAAAAACCTATCGTCCATGTTGACGGAAGCCGTTATTATAAATATCCTCCTCAATATCAGTTCCAATCAACGCAAACAACAAATTACTGCAAACAAATGTTTAAATGTAGATAGCAATAAAGACATTCAAAAACTGGTTAAACAATACCTTATTAAAACAAATCAAAAATAAAAAGACCAGATTAGGGATTTACTCAGTATAACAGAAGGAACTGATGAGATGGTAACCCCGGACATCCTAGAGTCAGAGAGATAGTGTAAGTATGATGAGTGCATAGAGGTGAACATGGACACATACACAAGGATGAGTGCGTGTAGTATGAGTGCATTTGTGTATAGGATGGATACATAAGACACAGTGTATGTAGGTGGATGGTACGGAATCACGTGTGGACGGAACAGTGGGAATATAGTTGTGCGAAAGGTACAGATGAATGAGTACATGGATTTAAATGTTTTACTGTATGCATGTATATGTGGGTATGAGTGTGCATGTGTGTATATATATATGAGAGCGTGTATACTTATATATCTGTGAGTGTACGAATGACAGTGCAATCAAAGATACCATAAACTGTGTTGCTGTATGTCTGTTCATTAATGAGAACAAATGGAATGAAGGGTGTAAGCAGCAAGAACGTCATCAACGCACACCATCCACCAAAACATGATACGTCAGTACCGGACAGGTCACATACCAGTAACGGGACATAACTTAAAAGTGACACGACAAGACGAAATTACAGACAAAGCGACACAAAACGCATAAGACATGGAAGAGTGAATATCACTACGTGTGGATGTACTCGTTTTTTTAATGAATGTAAGTACAGGCATTGGTAAACGCATATGAAAGAGTTTGCGTGTGTACGTAATGTCAATTAGGTATGCATACACGGATAAGTATGAAAGGACGTACAAATATGTAGTGTTGTCTGCATGTGTGAGTACTCGAGTGCATGTACGCATACACCTAGTTGGGTGCGTCCATATACTCCGGGGATTCATAAACAAAACCATCCCACTCCACAGCATGCATACATCATGTACATGACCGACAGGACTCATAACAAAAATATGACTGACAGCAAATAGGGAATACAAGTGACTCGATAATGACAGGACTAGAACGCAGAACCTCCAATACCACCCCATCACTGGGATGATAGCAAAGGTTGGTAACGTAATACACATAGTCCCGGCAAAAAGCCACGCTAGAATCCAGCAAGACGGCAACGACGGGAATAGACTGAATGGCCTCCCGCTCCCCCCCCCCCCCACCTTTCCCTAACTTTTTCGGATGCACTATGAGTTTAATCCCCCAACCCATTCCCACAGAGAGCACTTGAGTTCGTTGCCCAACATGCCACAACAATTCTCATCGCCGATCATTTGGATCTCAAAGCGTGAGCTGGACGGTCCGGTTATATGGTATTTACGTACACCGGAGCTTAGCTATCAACACAACCCGATCACATAATAACAAATGACGACTGGACCCGCTTAGGACTCCACACAAACTCTCACACACATATCCATTACATGACTAACCCGTTCATATTACAGAAAGACAACTATAAGACCACTATGGTCACACGCGGAAAATTTTCACATTTCGGAACTATTCACATTCAAAAACTGTTTTCAGTACTTTTTGGCAAAATTAAAATACTCAAAATTTTAAAACAATAAATGGTGGCCGAAAGGTCGTTGTGTTTGGAAGCTCGCTCTCCTTCGAGATACGCCTAGCCAGATCAAAGGGAGACAGAACAAACAGGAAACACCAAGAATGAAGAAGGAAGACATGCACCAGTGACAACAGGACGAGCGGTTTGATTCGGATGGAAGCATTAAGCCAGAAATGGCACAAACACCAGTATTCAGTCACGAAAGTGACGCAAATAAACCAGACCACAAATATAGGGGAAGACTGTTAGCAGCCTAGGCTAGCTAGCAGCAGTCTGAACGTGGTCGAGCTTTTTTTTTTTTTTTTCTCAAAAGGACTTGGACTTGGACTCAGTTCCAATCCAAGTCCTTCGGGTCGACAAGCAGGCGTTTAGCTACTGAACTACGTTGGCTTCTGATGAACTCTGAGTGGACGGAACAGGAAAAACATTACTCCAACTTTTGTGCTTTGCTGGGAAAAAAATTCATCGCCTTCAACCAGCAGCCGGAAGGATTGTTTAGAGTGATATCCAACACTCAGATAAAGATTGTATTTTATGTCTAGACACAAGAATTACATTAGAAGACAACTTACCTTTTACAAAACGCGATTTTTAATCAAAATATCGCATTTACAGGGAGCCTCATTTTCAGGAAAACGGTTATCAAAATTTCCAGTTCTGGAAGTCTGAGGTTTGACCAACGGATCAACAATATGGCACACGGGTAGTGCACCCATAAGTGCTCCGCTCTTCTTGCAACTCAAGTCTGAGTTCAAAGAAGCTCAGCACAGTGCACCGGCTCTGTAGCACCGGCGAGGATCCTGAAATAATTTGGGTAGATTTTTAATTCAAAATTTCTGCCTGGGCAGCGCCGTTTTCGAATTTTATTGTCAAGACAGCATTTAAGAGGTCAAATTTCATCCTGTTTCTTAGGTTAGATTTGATAAATTCATTCCTAAAAAAAAAAAAAACCATTTAGAAAGACATCTACCATCTAAAAGTCAAAAACGCCATCTAAATACAAGTTTTTAAAAGGAGTAGAAAATTATAGGGAAGAGAAAAAGTTGGTAAGAAACAACAAATAGTTTATGTTAGCTTTACAAAATTGATCACAATAAACAAACAAAAGACGTTGCGGCGATTAGCCTTCATCAGCACATAAAGGACAACACAGTACTCATACACAAATATGCTCTAACTATGAAGTGACTACATAGGACTCTAATGTTCGAAATAAATGATACTCATCTGTGACCCTGGCGAAAAAACGTCGTACAAGAAAATGACGGTCAGCTACTAACGCGCCGGGGCAAGCGAAAAAATGGGCGG
>CAJHNH020001538.1:85000-120154 GCA_905116865.2 Candidula unifasciata | reverse complement strand
GAAAATGTAATTTATTGTTTCCATGATCAGCATAGCCAAATATGATTTGGGACTGGGTGGAAAATGATTTGCAAAAAGATGTTTGCAGGGATGCTGTTACGTTTGTGTGTCACCATGTTTTGCTCACTTAATGTGGTTTGCACCTAAACAGGGGATTGATACCCCAGAGGAAGAATGATGGGTTGCTTCACGTGGTCATGTAATATTCAATGTCAGCCAGTTGGAAGTCTGAGTGATGAACGGACATCAGACGTAGAAAGCCAACTTATCATGACATAGCATGAGAGGAAAGCAGGGATATGTGGACGTCCATGTAAGACAAAAAGACCTTCAGACTAGACTGGAGAGAATGTGGAATATGAGGAGTGGTGATGGGATGATATTTTATTTATTATATGTTATATTAATTAATACCTGTATTCTTAGTGTAAGTCAAGATACTACACGTACGTGGTTTGTTTCCATGATTACAGCGCCCCTGTGACGATCAGTCCATGAAAGAGACTACATTGTGTTAGACTCGGGCCAGCTGGAAACGAGTTCTGAGCGAGGGGAGGAAACAAGCAGGGAAGAAGCTGGTGAGAGGAGGAAGAGCTTGACAGTGCTCACGGCTGTCAGAGGTTCTATGAAAAAAAGAGTTATTTTCATAAATTGTTCATACTTTATCACCTTCATCACACCACTCTAAATCCCAGGTGCTGTTCTCGCGCTGAAACAACAACCATTACTATCATAACTTTAGCTAGTCACTGTTTGTGTAAACACAACAAACTGGGTATGTCAATTAACTGATTGTTAGAAAATAAAGCTGTATGTCAAGTTTTATACTACATCGTTTGTTAAATTCCAAATGTGTCTGTTCTTACACGTTTAACTAAACTGTTAAGATAGAATAACATTTGGTGGGAGCTCAATTAATATGATAATTCTTTAATTATTCATAATAACACCGGGAGAAGGTAGAAGACGGAGGAATCCAGGAAACAACTGTTCCATAGATTTTGACAGAATTAAACAAAGAGGCAAACACGTCTGCTCTCTCTGGAAGCCAGATCAAGACTTTTCTGACACAAGCGTCTCTTTCGAAGAATTGGCGGTGGAAAAGGGGGGGGGGGGGGGAATGGGCGGGGGGGGGGGGGGGGGGGGGGCGGGGGGGGGGGGGCAGGGAATTAATAAGCGACTAGTGTTGATGTGCTAACAGAAATGTAAGCAATTTCATAATGAGTCACTCACCTACAACTGTAGGTTTGAAATTTAAGCTTTTTTTTAAAAGAATTAGAGCATACAGGAACACTTACTTTGACATAAAAAAGCGTAAATATAAAAGATGGACTTTATACCTATAGAGGCAGGCCCACATTTGAACCAAGCCTCATTTACATAGAGGTGTCAGGATCTAAAGGAGTCCGAAACTAAGGGGTGGCTTGGTCTGTTACGTGACAGTGTTTGTGTGTGTCTGTAAAGCTGTGTGTGTATGCGTCTGGGTTGTATGCGTGTGTGTTTTAGAGAGTGTTTGTGAAAGTGTTTGTGTGGGTGACTGTCTATCTGTCTGTCTGTCTGTGTGTGTGTATTGTGTGTGTATGTATTGTGTATGTATGTATGTATGTATGTATGTATGTATGTATGTATGTATGTATGTATGTATGTATGTATGTATGTATGTATGTATGTATGTATGTATGTATGTATGTATGTATGTATGTATGTATGTATGTATGTATGTATGTATGTATGTATGTATGTATGTATGTATGTATGTATGTATGTATGTATGTATGTATGTATGTATGTAATGTATGTAGGTATGTATGTATGTATGTATGTATGTATGTATGTATGTATGTATGTATGTATGTATGTATGTATGTATGTATGTATGTAAGTATGTATGTATGTATGCATGCATGCATGCATGCATGCATGTATGTATGGTATGTATGTATGTATGTATGCATGCATGCATGCATGTATGTATGTATGTATGTATGTATGTATGTATGTATGTATGTATGTATGTATGTATGTATGTATGTATGTATGTATGTATGTATGTATGTATGTATGTATGTATGTATGTATGTATGTATGTATGTATGTATGTATGTATGTATGTATGTATGTGTATGTATGTATGTATGTATGTATGTATGTATGTATGTATGTATGTATGTATGTAGTATGTATGTATGTATGTATGTCTGTATGTATGTATGTATGTATGTATGTATGTATGTATGTATGTATGTATGTATGTATGTATGTATGTATGTATGTATGTATGTATGTATGTATGTATGTATGTATGTATGTATGTATGTATGTATGTATGTATGTATGTATGTATGTATGTATGTATGTATGTATGTATGTATGTATGTATGTATGTATGTCTGTATGTATGTATGTATGTATGTATGTATGTATGTATGTATGTATGTATGTATGTATGTATGTATGTATGTATGTATGTATGTATGTATGTATGTATCTATGTATGTATGTATGTATGTATGTATGTATGTATGTATGTATGTATGTATGTATGTATGTATGTATGTATGTATGTATGTATGTATGTATGTATGTGTGTGTGTGTGTATGTATGTATGTATGTATGTATGTATGTGTGTATGTATGTATGTATGTATGTATGTATGTATGTATGTGTGTGTGTATGTATGTATGTGTGTGTGTATGTATGTATGTATGTTTTTATTTATGTGGATGTGTATGTGTGTGTATTGGGTGCCTATATGTGTGTGTGTGTAAGTGAGTGAATGGGTTTGCGTGTGTATGTGGGTGTGTGTGGGTGTGTGTATTCGTGCGCGAGCGTGCGCACATATTTTACCACCCCTGCTTTGGTTTTTGACTTGATATTCATAATATGCATTTTATTCTATGAACATAACATGCTTTATTGATGAAATACTACTGCTGTGAGAAAGATGGAAGTTTGGAAGGGCCGAGTGTAAGACAGGCCTGCTTGCCTAATTTGTAACCCTTTAAAAATAAAGTTTGTTTATTCGTTCGTTCGTTCGTAATCTCGTACCTCTGCAGTGGAGAGTAAACAATGCACGCTTACAACAAATGCTCCGGAGTATGTTTGCTCCTTAGTCACAATCTCTGCCCAGTAAAAGCCAGAACTTAAAACTCCCCCCCCCCCCCTAACTTCTTAATAAGCAATTTCATCCAGGCTTCGTTAGACAAGAATATTTTGTCTCATTAAAGGCATCGCGAATGGCAAGACGAGCATTCAAATCTGAGTCATATGTCATCAAGTGATTCACACAGATCGCTTTTTCACCGGAACGTTAACATAACTCGGATCTCTCTACTCCATGTCTACAGCTCATGTTCAGAAATCTGTACTATACCTCTTCACGTTTGAAGTTCTAATTTCCAATCTTGAATGTCCTTTATATATGGCTGCGGAATCTGCTGTGTCCAGTTTGTAGTCTAAATACAAACGTATGCTGATTTTCACTGTCAGGAAAAAAATATTGTGGTTTCTGTTGTTTGTGTCTTCTTTGTTTGCATTTTGAGAATCCCCGATCACGTCACCGCTGCTATAACCCAATTTAGCGACAAAATTCAAGGTTCTCATTCCTTGTCTCGCCTATCTAGGTCACAAACAAATCCCGGACGCTACATCCTTGATGCATCAGAAAACAGTGTTTCATAGAAGTAAATAATGCGACAGAAAACAATAATTACACAAGTAAAGATTTGTATAAACCCCAGGATTTCAGCTTGAATAATAAACAAGAGTGTACACCAATTTATGAGTTCTTGTTATTGTTTTTGAAAGGAAGAATTAACCGAAAAGTAGATAATAGGGTTAAGGTTGAATTATCGACTTTACAACTGACAGATAATAATCCTGGAATTTCTTTATTGTTTGTTATTGTTGCGTCTTGCCTGTCTCCTGGTGTCTTGTTTTTGAGTGGTGAAAGCTGATATACTGGATGAGTGGCCTGGTTGTTTTTGTATGGGGTTTATGAATGAGTTTGTTTTTCGATATTAATGCCAATGTGAAAAGGTAAGTTGGTTACAAGATGAAGCACGACTTGAACATGAAGCAGAAGTGAAAGATTTGTTGCCCGGTGTTCTATTGTCTAGAAGTCTTTCTAGAAGAAACCTTCGTTTTCTGTTCTTTATACAATTCAAAGCGGTCCAAGTAAGTATTACTGTTTTCATACAGTTCTCTCGTTTTATTTGTTTAAACAATATTTGAATACCCTAATGCAGTCATTTCATTCAGTTCTTTTACACAGGCTTTGTAGCACCGGCGAGGATCCTGAAATATTTTGGGTAGATTTTTAACTGCGAATTTTGCCGGGGCATGGCCGTTAGGCTACTGTTTTTGATTTACTGATGTCGATATACTGTTGAATTGTTTTTTTTTTCGTGTCATCATTCTCCTGATGAAGGTTAATGGCAGAAACTTTATCGGTTGTTTTTTTCTTTTTCTTTTAAGTGTAAAGGTAAATGAAGCTGCGGGGGCAGCGTGGACTCGAGGCATAGTGTCCGCCTCGAGTGCTAAAGATTGCGGGTTCAATCCCTGGTAAGGGCTGGGATTTTTTCCCGTGGACACGGACTTCTAGTAATTCCCCCTGGTCTCTGTGTAGTGAGTCGGCTCTGTGGCTAAGTCGATGCGAACGCTTTGTGATTTTGGGATGCCGGGTTCGATCCCAGCTGCAGGCCATGCGCCTTGAGTTGGTTTCGACAGTGGTTTCAAGAAAGCCGACCATCCAGAAAGCAATGGCAAACTACTGGACATAAATTTGTCCAGAAACACCACACAAGAGCCAGGGGCTGTTGGGGCTGGTTCTGCAACGTCCTGTAAAGGATACGAAACTAACCAACCTCTGTGTAGTGAGATCGGACGCCCGTGTGCAGTGTTGCGCAGGTAAAAATTCCCTGGCAGTTGGAAGTCAAAAACAGTAGCCTACCTGCGCTGCGCGGGTAAAATTTGCAGTTAAAAATCTACCCAAAGTATTTCAGCATCCTCGCCGGTGCTACAGAGCCTCTTCACTGTGGGAAGCTTCTTCGGACTCTGCCGTGAGTTAGAAGAAGAACGGAGCACTAATGGATTACTACCCGTGTGCCATGATGTTGATCCGTTCTTGAAACCTCAAACCTAAAACATTGTAAAGCTGACTTATACTTTATATTTTTCTTACAATTTTCTATCTTTATCTTTTAATAACTTTTGCAGTCTTTGTGAAATCCATTCTAGACTCCTTTGTTTAATGATTTTGTGTATTCATTTCGTAACCGTAACTGTATTCTTGTTTGAAACGGTAACTGTATTCTTGTTTGTAAAGGTAATTGTATTCTTTGTCGTCTGTGTAACAGTGCGGAGGCACAGATAGATCATTACAGTCTGAGGAGGTTGGCCCTGCGAGGAGTTATCAGGGGATCTGGCAGACGATCAACACTCAGGGGAAGGGCGGGATAAAAATACAATCAGTTACTTGTGCCATCAGAATTGGGACTCTTCGCCTGCTGCTAAAGTTTGGGGACGGAGTGCTTATAGGACTGTCCCAAGTCGATTCCTGTTTCAACATTCAACATTGTCTTCGTTTGTGTTAAATGCTGATGAGGTCTTTACAGCTGCAACGTTCATTTGTAGTTCGGGATTGTGATATTTTAAAGCTGGCTACTCATGTTATTTGATGCCTTTTCGGGGTGCTAGTGTTTGTGGTTATTTAAAGGGGTGTTTCGCCACATGTGTTTCAAGGACTCATTATATCTGAGACACCTGTGCAGGGCTTAGTGTAGCGTCTTCTTCTTCTCCTCCTCCTCTTCGCTTCTTCTTCTTCTTGTTCGTCTTGTTCTTGTTCTTCTTCTTTGTCTTCTTCTTCTTCTTCTTCTTCTTCTTCTTCTTCTTCTTCTTCTTCTTCTTCTTTTTTTCCTCCTCCTCTTCTTCTTTTTCTTCTACTTCTTCTTGTGCTTGTTGTTGTTGTTCTTCTTCCTCTTATTCTTCTTTTCCTCCGCTTCGCTTCTTTTTCTTCTTCTTGTGGTTCTTGCTCTTCTTGTTCTTCTTTTCTTCTACTTCTTCTTCTTCTTCTTCTTCTTCTTCTTCTTCTGTTGAAATGGTTATTGGCAAAGTGTGTTATTGTCTACATCTAGGTTGGGATATCTTCACATTTCGGACCAACACGTCAAATTTACGCTCACTCTAAATTAATTGTCGTCTACGACGTGCCATTTAAGTTGCAGGTGGTGTTTATTCCCCTCCCCTCGCAGTCTGGTTAATTGAACAAAACCAGAGACGCAACCAATGTGGAAAACTTACAGCAATTTTTCCCCCCAGCTTAAGGACAAGTGTTCTGTTAGCGCTGGTCCTTGAACTTGGTTCCGTTTGCCAATTTCTGTGTCAAGGATGTATGTTGACACCTGGCAGTTGGTTGAACTCGGATGTTTTGTGGTGTCATGTATTTGTGGTAGTTGTCAGCAACTGTGGGGTTCTGAGAGGCGCACGCACGCACAAATGTACCTATATTAATACACACAGGATAATGTTGTCGGTCGCTTGTTTAGTCAGGCCACTTCTTCTTCTTCTTCTTTTTCTATTTCTTCTTCTTCTTCTTCTTCTTCTTCTTCTTCTTCTTCTTCTTCTTCTTCTTCTTCTTCTTCTTCTTCTTCTTCTTCTTCTCCTCCTCCTCCTCCTCCTCCTCAGGCCACTTCTTCTTCTTCTTCTTCTTCTTCTTCTTCTTCTTCTTCTTCTTCTTCTTCTTCTTCTTCTTCTTCTTCTTCTTCTTCTTCTTCGTCTTCTTCTTCTTCTTTTTCCCCTTTCATCTTCTACTTCTTCTTTTTTTTTTTCTTCAGCATTCGCATTTAAGAGGGTGATTGGCACGCTGCATTAGGGTTTGTGGCTAGACTGCCTCTTTGTCTGAACACGTTCAGCTGAAGCATGCATGGCCAAGAGGTTACGAACGCCGTTTGTAATTCCGAAATTCCCGGTTCAATATAGCTACAAGCAGTAGAGCAGGAGACCGTCTTGAGTTGATTTTGACAATCTATAAAGAGCCAGTCGCTCAAAAAGCAATTGCAAATTACTGAACTTCAAACTGCCTAGTCAAACTGTAAAAAAAAATCGGCACTTATTGGGGCTAGTGATCAAGGTGTAGTGAATTATCTTCGCTTATTTTTTTTAAAACCGTATATAGAAAGGTGGGTTAGCCCAGGTGCGCGGAGTCCGGTTGACAAACTCCTTGTGGACTAAGTTTACACTCGGGAGTAGGCAGATAAGCCAGATATATCCTAGATTTAGGGTACCCATTGTGGAATCAAGGCCGAAGTACCATAATATATTTTTGGAGACTGATCCTGGGGGAAAATGCATCTAGTGGCAGCCCTGCTCAGCAGTCGAAGGTGGCCAATCAACTAAAAACAAATCCGGGCCGGCAACGAAACAAATTATGATTTGACCGTTGCTGGAGCTACGTCGTTCGTGGTTTGTGCAATTTTATTAAATAAAAACATGCTTTGAGTCAGAGGCAACGTTGTGTGAAATTTTGAAAGCAACCGGTTCATTAGTTTCCGAGTCTGTAGTTAACAAACTCGGAAAATTAACATTTTTAATAATATAGTTAAGATATGGGTCTCAGTTTGGAAGATGGAAAGACAGAAGTATATTGGCCTCAGTTTGAATAATGGAAAAACAGAAGTAATAGTGGTATATAAAAAAAAATATTCCCAAATATATATATATAAAAATCAATGTTTGTGTGTTTGTTTGCTCCCTATAGACTCGGAAACTACTGAACCGATTTAGCTGAAATTTTCAGGATATGTTTGTTTTGATACCGGATTTTGAACCATCGTGGTTTGAAATTCAACCTGTCGCTGTTAGAGATAGGTGACCACATATTAAGCCATAATATTCGAAACTAATATTTATAACTTTAGTGATTTCTAATTATAGCCACGTTAGTAATTGCGCATGCGCCGCCGTAGTCAGAACGCAAGGCTTCCGCCATTTGCCGGCGAGTTACGTGCAGCCAACGCCTTCTCTAATACATAGAGGACGTGGTACATTAAACAAGACTATCTCTATATTTGCCACAATAATCATATTAAACACGATTTCTATTTTCTTTTTTTTTTCAAACAACCTTCGATGGGGGGGGGGGGGGGGGGGGGGGGGGGGGGGGGGGGGGGGGGGGGGGGGGGGGGGGGGGGGGGGGGGGGGGGGGGGGGGGGGGGGGGGGGGGGGGGGGGGGGGGGGGGGGGGGGGGGGGGGGGGGGGGGGGGGGGGGGGGGGGGGGGGGGGGTGGGGGGGGGGGGGGGGGGGGGGGGAGGGAATAAGGACTATCTCGACGTCGGCGCAGACAGTGACTGCGTGCGACATTAACTTCATTAACCGTGTTAGACACGTGCGATTTCTATTTCATTAATATATCTGGAGTGTCTGTCTACGAGAAAACAATTGCCTGCGGTTTTGAATTGTGTTTTAATCGCGACACAGTAGTAGGAACTCACATGTCTAATAGTTGAGTTCTCTTTTCGTTGTTCCGATTAAGTGGCTGCTTGGTCGAATGGTTAAAACACTGGGTTCATGTGCGGTAGACCTGGGTTCGAATCCGCAGTCATTAAATTTTTTTTTAACCCGGACTAAAATAATATCCTTATCTGCTCTGTCGTGGTGACAGCACTAGCCATGTTGCCTTAATATGAAAAAAAAAAAAAAAAAAAAAAAAACAAGTAAATGGGTAAACCATTTGATAATTAAATTTGACCATTTCGCATACTTATGATTGCATTGTTAAACTTTCCGATTGCATGGTTACGCTGAAATTTTATAGATTTTCATTTGTTTTCATTTAGATTTAGTTATTTCATCTGTGTTGGAATTTTAAGCTGTGCTGTTTACAATGGCGTTCATTTCCTAATTATGGTGTTTTTTTTCCTGTGTTCGTTTGCTTTTTCAAGTGTTTTTTTTCTCCCAACTACTTCAATGAGGGAAAGAGTTGTCGGTGAATTTGGGGGGAGGGGGGGGGGGGCAAACTATTAACTGAGAGAGCTTTAAGTCACAGTAACTGCTTTACCCACTTAAAGTAGCAGCAGCAGTAATAGTTGTGGTTGGGCTGTTACACCATAGTGCTCTCATGTGAAGACCGCCGGTAAGGTTATGGCGTTCTTCTGTCGGCAAGTGAAATTATACATCCTAACCTGACCAGTCTGTGGCGACAGCTATAGCCATGCGGAACCAAATCTTCTGGCTCACGACTCTCTGTCTACTCCGATGGTAACACAGATAGCAGTGACATTATTTTAATAGTTGTACTGGTATTTGAAGGATGATGTGGTAAATATTACACTAGCCCTATTCACTACCTTTTACAATTCCTGCTCCCTATTTTAGTCCAGATGGACATGGATGTCAATGTCAGTTGCAGCAACAACAAAATATCGCCAGTTAGTGATTTTCAAATCCTTCGAAGAGGGAGATAGCAGTAGTCGGTGGAAGAGGGGAGGGGGTAATGACTTAAATTTAAGAGAAATTAAAGAGCTTTACACTTGATTTTCAAGTTCTCATTACCTAATTTGTTTATATTTTACTAACGCTACCTCCGCTTTTCTATTTTTTACGACTTACTTTGTTATTCACAAGTACAGTTGTAGCTTTACTTCCGTCCCCTATAAAAATACAAACAGCTTTAGCATGTGATAACCAAATAAACCATTTTTGTTACTGTGCTAATAACACCATTTAAACGACCACTAATATAAAAGACACAATTATAAGGTGCGTGTTCTAAAGTTGGAAAACCAGACTTTCGCTATATCTGTGCAGAGAATGATTGCGACATTAACTGTATTAGACACGTGCGATTTCCATTGTCTTTCTTTTCCAAAAACCTTTGATGAGGGAGATAGTAGTAGGTGGATTTAGTTGTGGTGGTGGGCGGGGATCAAAGACTATCTCTATATCTGAGCAGACAATGATTGTATTAGACACGTGCGTTTTCTATTTTCTTTCATTTCCATTTAGCCAAACTATGCCACAGCAATGCGTGGCCGGGAACAGCTAGTATGTAATAAAAGTCAAGGGTGTTGTTATTTTGGGACAAGTACATAAATTTAAGTATCTGGGCACATGGACAACACCAGATGGAAGATGCATTACCGAGATAAGAAACAGGATAGGACAGGCAAAAACTGCATTTTATAAAATGAAGAACATCTTACGCAACATAACTTTGTCATTGAAGGTTAGAAAAAGTATTCTTGCTTGCTAAATACATCCAGTTTAAACACATGGCTCTGAGTCTTGGATAATCGGTAGGCAGGCCAAACAATTTCTTGAGGCCTTAGAGATGAGATTTTATAGAAGAATGCTCAAAATACCTTGGACATTCAAAAAGAGCAACCAATAAGTTTTGAAAGAGGCGGGAGACCGAATACAACTGATCACAGACATCAGAAGGAGACAGTCATAATTTTTCAGCCATGTTATGAGAAGAGGGAAAATGGAACATGGTGTGACCACTAGAAAGATCTGTGGAAGGAGGGATAGAGAGAGACAACGAGAGAAGTTTCTTGACAGTCTTGTTGCCTGGCATGGAAGTGTGTCAGCACAGGAACTGATACATGCTGCAGGAGATCTTAGTTTGTGGAGAGGCATGATCAACCATGTCAGTTGGCAAGGCACCTGATTTATATATATATATATATATATATATATATATATATATATATATATATATATATATATATATATATATATATAATTTAAAACTAATAAAGATAGGGAAATAACTACAAAGATATGGGTAAAAAGTCACTGAACTAATGCAGGTAGAGTGCATATTATGTGTGTTTCACATTATATACAATATGTTTACTTAAATAGACTGAAAATGTGGTGTTTTATATAACATTTTCAAATCATTTGAATGATAAGTACTGAAAGACTCGCCATACGACCTGCTTGTCCGGAAAAGAAACTCGGTCGTAAGTCGAGAAAACTTTCTCTCTCTCTCTTTCTCTCTCTCTCTCTCTCTCTCTCCTCTCTCTCTCTCTCTCTCTTATATATATATATATAAGTATATATATATATATATATATATATATAGAGAGAGAGAGAGAGAGAGAGAAAATATATATATATATATATATATATATATATATATATAAAGAGAGAGAGAGAGAGAGAGAGAGAGAGAGAGAGAGAGAGAGAGAGATATTAGGGCTGTACCGAAAAGTGATTTTCACTATTCGGCCGAATACGAGTACGAATAGTATGTGGTGTATACTATATATCTAAACCAAAAAAAAAAAAAAAAAATTCATAATGTCAAATGTACGCTGAACTTTTACTTCACATAAAATAGCACAGAATAGTCATTTTCTTCTTTATCATTCTGAGCCCTTGAGGTTTACTGCTGCAGATATCACTCAGTCTCCATTCATCTCTCTGGCTGGCCTTCTCTTCACAATTTGTGACACCAGTTGTTTGCAGGTCTAGCTGGACATTATCTCTCGAACTTCTTTTATTTCAACCTCGTGGTCTACGCCCATTTCTCTCTCAGGTGTATACAGTTTTTACTTCTCTGACATCTGACATTCTTTCAAGATGCCCCAACCATTTTAGACTGTTAGCTCTCATGATGCCAGTGATCAATGGTGATTTAATCAGATTATGTGTTACGTTGTTGCTTCTCACTCTCCATTCCCCGCTGTTAGCATCTTTGATGGTTTCAAAGATTTGTCGTAAGACTGTTTTCGAAAACCTGTAATAAGGCCTCATCTCTTTTATTTCTGTTTCAAGTTTCAGAGCCATATAAAACGACTGGTCTTATCAGAGTTTTATATATTTTTATCTTGGTGTTGCGAGACTGACACCTTGACTTTAGCAGATGTTGAAGGGTATAGTATACTTTATTTCTAGATTGTATTCTAGATTGTATTTCTTCTCTCAGCATGTTGGAGCAGTTGAAGTTTGCACCCAAGTACTTATATGTTTCCGTTAGTTTGATTTTCATTTTACCGACTTGGATGTGGCCGGGGTTTATATTCTTTCCATGTCTAGTTAGTATTCGTACAGAATAGTAAACATTTAAAAACATTTTATGTTTTGTATCCTTCAGTCAGTCTGTGGTAACTAATAACTAGGATTGAAAGAATCCTAAGTATTATAACAAGTAACTAAACTTGGAAATTGTTACTGACAGCTTAGTTAATGCAGGAAAGCTGCATTAGCTTTCAACAAAACCTGTCGTTCCATGTTGTCAGCATTAAGGTCGTGTATGCAGAAGCGGGTGTAAGGTAACCACTATTCGTATTCAGCCCGACCGCAACTGTTCGCCCGAATACCGAATAGTCAATAGGTCCAATATTCAGCCCCTAAAGCGAATACGAAGCGAATATTTGGTACAGCCCTAATATATATATATATATATATATATATATATATATATATATATATATATATATATATATAGCCAGTCTCTTACTGCGGATTCAAATCCAGGACTACGGAAAAAAATATATATATGATAAAAGGTTCATCTTGTTGTTTTCTGTCATAGACACATGTTATCGTAAACATTTGGATCCAATTTATTAGCTTTACAACTTCTTTTCCATAGTGTCTCTGTCAAACGTAGGCTTTGTAATTTGGGTGCTTCATGCACCTTGAGCGCCCCTATCCTTTCTAGTTTTCATGTCTAGGCGTTGACGTTTTAAGTTTTTGTTTATATTATTTCCTATAAGTAATAATAATAATAGTATTAAAATAATAATTAGGGGCTTTATTATTATCCTACCCCAAACAGGGGAAATCCACAGGTCACGGGACAGTCTAATATTTCAGGGAGGGGGGAGGGGGGGGGTGGTAGATAAGCTGCATGCACTCGTGGGACCTAGGCTGCACTCTCTCGTGGGACGTAGGTGGGATGGGGTTAGGGCCAGATGTTTAGGGGTCGTTAAAACCATTAAAAAGCCGGGAAACACAGTTTTACCACACTCTAAAATATTGGACTGTCATTTGACGTCATCTGGGGGTAGGATATTATTAAAGTATCAATAATTATTATTATTATATTAACATGTGCCGAACGAAATTAAACAAACAATAATATCGTTCGAATGTAAATTATATATAATGAAATACTTAACTACAGAATGAGTCGTAAGAAAAATAAGGAGTGGGGGGGGGGGGAGGGTTGATGGAGGAAGGCTTAAAAAGCCTAACATCCGAGCGAAGCAACACGAAATAAAATCTAGGACCTTCAGAGAGAAATGCAACTCGTTTGACAGCTCAGCCCCGGAGACCCACATCCCCGGGAGCTCAAACTGGCCAAGCCTTGATTAGGACCTAATAATAATAGTAATAATAATGATAATAATGTCCTGACTGGTAAACAATATCAACGTCACAGTTCAGCCACCTTCACCACGACACGTTTATTGTCAAATTAACAAGTTAGTAGGGTATCCTTTACAGTACATCCCAGAACCAACCCCTGAATTGTTCGGTAGTTGTGGTTTTTCTAGGAAAATTTACCTATGGTAGTTTGCCATTGCTTTCTGGGCTGTTGGCTTCTCGATACCATTGTCGAAACCAGCGCAAGGTGCAAGGCCTGCAGCTTAGATAGAACACGACACCCTGGCATTACGAAGCTCGTTCGCAACGCCAAAGCCACAGACGCCGACATAGTCTACATTAGGTCAGCGGAAACATGGAGAACAACTAATGCAATTGCTATTTAAACTACAAACATGTGCAGAATAGAGGTGTTTAAATGCTATGATAGAATCACTAATGCAGAGCTTTGGGAGAGAACTAAACAAGCACCAGTGGCCCAATAGGTGAACAAAATACGCTCTCGTTGGATAGGACCCAAGTTGAGAAAAACCTGAGAACAGTATACCTAGAACGTCTTTGCACTGGAATACACAGGGGCATAGAAATAAGGAAGATAAAACACACACACACGCAAGAGCGCACGCACGCACGCATGCTCGCACGCACGCACACACGCATGCACACACACGCAGAAGGGAGCTAGATAAGGAAATTAAAAAGATGGAGAGAGCTGCATGCGAGCGCGAATAATAGAACAACTTGGTGTGAGTTGGTTGAGGGCCTATGCACCATTGAGGATTAAAAAGGAAGATGATGAAGAAGAAGAAGAAGAAGAAGAAGAAGAAGAAGAAGAAGAAGAAGAAGAAGAAGAAGAAGAAGAAGAAGAAGAAGAAGAAGAAGAAGAAGAAGAAGAAGAAGAAGAAGAAGAAGATGAAGAAGAAGAAGAAGAAGAAGAAGAAGAAGAAGAAGAAGAATAGAAGAAAAAGAAGAAGAAGAAGAAGAAGAAGAAGTAGAAGAAGAAGAAGAAGAAGATGAAGAAGAAGATGAAGAAGAAGAAGAAGAAGAAGAAGAAGAAGAAGAAGAAGAAGAAGAAGAAGAAGAAGAAGAAGAAGAAGAAGAAGAAGAAGAAGAAGAAGAAGAAGAAGAAGAAGAAGAAGAAGAAGAAGAAGAAGAAGAAGAAGAAGAAGAAGAAGAAGAAGAAGAAGAAGAAGAAGAAGAAGAAGAAGAGGGAGGAGGAGGAGGAGAAGGAGGAGAAGAGAAGAAGAAGAAGAAGAAGAAGAAGAAGAAGAAGAAGAAGAAGAAGAAGAAGAAGAAGAAGAAGGAAGAAGAAGAAGAAGAAGGAAGAAGAAGAAGAAGGAAGAAGAAGGAAGAAGAAGAAGGAAGAAGGAAGAAGAAGGAAGAAGAAGGAGAAGAAGAAAGAAGAAGAAAGAAGAAGAAAGAAGACAGAATAACGCCGCGACAATCTCATAAATCAGCTAAGGAAAAAATATTGCACTTGAGGTCGGAACGATGCAGTTAAGAAAACAAACCCTCGACCTCCACAGTATCAGGTAAACGGTTTGATAAGGTTACCACGGGAAACACCAGCTGAGAGTTGGACAACAAAGAGAAATCAAGACAACAAATTTATCCCACCTGTACAGGGGTGTGTCGGCTCTGTGGCTAAGTCGATGCGAACGCATTGTAATGAAGGGGTGCCGGGTTCGATCCCAGCTGCGGGCCATGCGCCTTGCGTTGGTTTCGACAGTGGTATCAGGGGGCCGACTGTCCAGCAGCAATGGCAAACTGCTGGACGTGAAATTTGCTTAGAGAAACAGCACAACAGCCAGGGACTGCTGTGATTGGTTCTGCAATGTCCTGTAAAGGATACTAAACTAACCTTAACCGTACAGGGGTGTCCACATATGCCAACATTGTCCTTGGAGTGGTGGGGCTCAGGAGGATTTAGCCGTGTTTACTGCAACAACAGATACTTTTTTTTTTTTTATCGATCACCGGCTGTGAATTCCAGTGGAAGGTCCCGGTTAATCGTCCGCTTGGACTTTTGGCTTTCACCTGGACCTGATTTTTGCGTGTACAACCGTTTTTCATTTCCCTGCCTCATGGGCAGCTGTACCCCGACTTCGAAGGAAGACGTCAGGCCTATTTCTAGGTTGACTGTGGCCATTGTTTTGTGTGGGTCGAGACGTTGCCTGATTTGTGTGGTGTCCACTTTGTCTCCTTCTCCGCAGGTATTGCCCTCGGAATACCCCTTTGGGGCAGCCCCCTGTGGAACAGTTAGCCCTCAAGGGAAGGCAGGGGCAGATCATGGGCATTCCCCGCCATCCAAAGAGGCTTCCATGCATGCAGAGCCGGCACATGGCGCTCTGGTTCTGGGCTCACCCAAGGAATCGTCACGTCCTGCACATGCCTGCTTAACCTCACAACCGTATCAGGCCTCCCGTTCGACAGGGGCTGCGCCCTCTGGAAGTCAGCGGGGAGCAGCCCGTGGGTTTTGGACTTTTGTGACCACACAGATAGGTACATTCTTTTTTCTTCGCACGTTAGATTTCTTTGACGAGCCGTTAGCCCGACAGAATTTTACATCCTGCATCAGGCATATCGTTATCAGTTTTGTCCCAACACTCGGGCGAGTGGGGTCTTTGGGTGTGGACATTCGGTCTTTTTCAGTTCAATACAAATTTTGATGGTCAGATTTTTATCCGTATGATCTAGTTTTGTCGGACAATTAGGCTTAGCCGTCCGATGGATAGTTGCTGTTGTGGTGTACCTCAGCGCGGTGACGACGACACTGAGGGTTAACCGAGGATGTACATGAATGGCCAGCCTATGGATGGTTGCTGTTGTGATGTACCTCAGCGCGGTGACGACGACACTCGGGGTTAACCGAGGATGTACAAGGATGGCCGACACTGAGGGTTAACAGAGTATGTGCAGTGAACAATGTTCTCTTTACTCCGCAGTCTTTTAACCAAGGGTTGTAATTTTGGCTGTATGTTTGGCAAGCATACTCATGTTCCTAATGAGTTTTGATAACATTTTTCACCCAAGCGTTTGGGGGCGGGCTGATGAGAGCCACAAGGACACATCACCTCTGGGGGCCGCCGAACTCCGAGATCCCCTGACAGCTCTGTTAATGCTCATTTGAGGCATTATCCGTGGCGCACGACGAGGACGTGCTGTAGGGGTCTTGCGTGAGGTTCCGTACAACCAGGATAGTTAAGGACTGGCGCCCGAGTGACGTACGGAGTATCTCCTTATACACATCATGTTGGACTTAACTTCCCCTCACGCCTGTGACATAAGTCACCGCGCCACTTCAGATACTGATGCTGCTGCTTCTGCTACTACTACTACTACTACCACGACTACCACTACTACTTCAACAACAACAACTTCTACTACCACCACCACAACCACCACTAGTACTACCACTATTATTAATAATAAAAGTGTTGAATGACAAATAAATGTAACTGATTTGAAACAATAGAATATGCATAAACACATACATGCTGTTGAAGATCACAGATTGTAGAGAGGCATGATCGCCCTCTCCAGGCAACTGAAAATGACAAACAAATGGTTGCATACAGGACGTCCATACATTGCTAGTGGCCATTTGGCCACATACACTTTTCATGGGAGAAGAAAAAAAAAGTGGAGGGGGGGGGGGAAGGGGGAGGGGGGCAGTATGTGAGACTTAGTGAACCTAATACCCCCAAACACGCCCAAATTCTGACGGCCTTGACAAAGACTGATCTGAGTTTTGGACAGGTGAAGTTTTTCGCTGACAGTTCATCAGGTGTAAACAAAACACAGACAGGTCAATCGGTGCGTACTCTATCGTCATGCAAGATCCATATTTGTTTACTAGCCTCTGAGATAACTCGATTACACATAAAAGCAAATTTGATGATTGAAAACAGTTATAATGTTCCAACAGTTTTAACTCGGTCATTACCAGCGAGTTGTTTTAACTCTTTTTCATAGTCACTTTATGTAACAGATGTTTTGGTCGTTGTTGATTGTTTATTTAAAGATAGATTTCTTATTATACTTTTAGACTTTTAATTAGATGCTCGTCGGCTGTGTGGCTAAGTCGATGCCAATGCTTCGTACTGTCGGGGTGCCGGGTTCAGATCCCAGCTGCGGGCCATGCGCCTTGCGTTGGTTTCGACAGTGGTATCAGGGAGTTGACCGCCCAGAGAGCAATGGCAAACTATTGGACGCAAATTTGCCTCTAGAAACCACACAACAGCCAGGGGTTGCTGGGGTTGGTTCTGCAACGTCCTGTAAAGGATACGCAACTAAGCATAGATGCTCAGTCTCGCGCAGCAAATGTCTTTAGGTGCATATGCTGATGTTCCAGTAGCAAACTGGCTGTACAATTTCTCTCTCTCTCTCTCTCTCTCTCTCTCTCTCTCTCTCTCTCTCTCTCTCTCTCTCTCTCTCTCTTTCTCAAAGTCCTTTCTTGCCGGACTTAATGTCATTTTCATGCACCACTACTCATCTTGTTTAATCTGTCACCGTATCGTCCATCATTTATTCTTCTTATCATCATTAACATTACTGTCGTCATCATCCCTGTTAATATTGTTATCATGATCCTCTTCCTCCTCCTACTTCTCATCATCATCAATATTAATTATCATTGTTTGTTTGTTTGTTTTAGTACCCAGAAGCCATGAGTTGTTAACCCTTAGGCTCGGTATTATGGATATCGCAACCTTTCGGCCTTGATTCCATTGTAAATACCGTAAATCTGGGAGAAAATGTGGCTTTCCTGCCTACCCCCGGGATTGAACCCAGACCACAAGGAGTTCGTCACCCGGTCTCCGCGCAATCCGGTTTAGCCAACTACGCTAGAGAGCCGGGCATTAATTATCATCATCATACTCTTCTTCCTCTTCTTCTTCTTCTTCTTCTTCTTCTTCTTCTTCTTCTTCTTCTTCTTCTTCTTCTTCTTCTGTTTCTTCCTCCTTTTCTTCTTCGTCGATTTTCACACTACATATGATGTTTTTCAATTCAACCAAAACGATTTTCAAGCCACCTAGGGTGCAGTTCAAACGAAACTAGATGATTCCCAAACCAGACAGGAGACTTTTCAAAGCACTCTAGTCCGTTCATTATTAACAATTAAATCTTAACCAACACCCCAATGTATTTCGACGCAGGACGTAAGCAATCTACAAGAAAGCAAGTGACAACAGTGTTAACAATCAGTTTATGAAAGGCTGACCGGCTCTAGCTGTTGTTAAGTACAGCATGATATAACAAGTAAATGACCCATTTCCACGCCTTTTTGTGTATTGGGTATATGGTGCTAGAACTATATGTTGTTGACCAATCTGCACACGGTGAATTATGTCAGCACTACGTCGACTGCCTTTATTTCCCAGGACCGCACCAGGCTCCCCCTCAAGGCTGCGTCGACCTAGGAGCCAAGGTCATTTGTGAGCAAAATCCGGCCTTCTCCGGACCCGAACCCACGACCTTCCGATCTGCAGGCGAGCGTCCATCCTCATAGGAAGAGGAAAATGTGTGCAGCCCTACTGTTTTACCATTATAAGGTTCACTTTCAGATACCGCGCTTAGTAATCTGGTAATCTGGTAATCTGGTAATCTGGTAATCTGGTAATCTGGTAATCCTAGTTTCAGCTTCATAGCAAACGGGTCACCCCACATATGCTCCGCTCCTGTGCCAACGAAAAACAAACGCAGCTCACAGTGTCGCGCCATGCACTCAACTCAGAAGCTGGGCGACGAAACTACCGCGCTTAGTGTCTTGTTGGTGGACCGGTTGCTCTCTTAATATATATATATATATATTAGTGCGGTACCGAATATTCCCTTCGTATTCGTTTCGGGGCCGAATATTTGACCTAATAACTATTCGGTATTCAGCCGAATACTTGCGGTCGGGCCGAATACGAATAGTGGTTACCTTACACCGGTTTCTGCATACACTGCGATGGACTGAAATAACTCTCCCATTAACACAACAGTTGCTGTGGCCTAAGTTTGTCGCGAGAGAAGATTCTTGACAGTCTTGTTGCATGGCATGGAGGTGAGTCAGCGCACGAGCTAATACATGCTGCAGGAGATCGCAGATTGTGGCGAGGCATAATCGCCCACGCCAGTCGGCAAGGCAGCTGATGATGATGACTATTCGTATTCGGTACAGCCCTAATATATATAAATACACACATATATATATATATATATATATATATATATATATATATATATATATATATATATATATATATATATATATGTGTGTGTGTATGTGTGTGTAAATGTATATATATGTTGGAGACTAATTTTTCTAGAACAAAAGAAAAAGGTGCCGGTACTCACCACAAAGTGCATATCACAGTAGTTCTGAATAACAATGGTGCTTTAAAAAAAAGGTGCCGATCCCTTAAAGTGCATTTCACAGTAGTTCTAGAAAACAATAATACTGTAAATAGGGTGCCGGTACTGTGTACCTTTCAGTACAGCCAGAAACAAATTCCCGTATGTGTGTCTTGTTATATTTAAGTGCAATTTATCACATTATTATCATTGTTATTATTATTATTTTGCTTTTAAACCAAGATCGAGTCTCTTGGTTGCTGTTGAAGTCAGGAGGGATCTCTTTGCCCTTTCACCACCTCATTGTTTTCTTAGTGTCAACTATTAATCATCTTGTTTGTGCCTTCAGCCGAGAAGTGTTTCTTGCACATGTTAACCGCAGACGTGCTCAGAATGTGGTATTGGACACATTTGGCGTGAATTTCTAGCACTTTCTGTAAAAGTCCCGCATTCTGGAGATGTTGGCTGTAAACTGGGTTTGTTAGAAGCCAACTATGTCTATGCTTAAATCCAGTGGCGCCGACACAAAGAAATCATTAGTGTGATCGTCTTAGGAAGAGGGCTCAGCCTTCTTTGAGTGCATAATATTAATATTAATATTTTGGTAGCGAAGACTTTTTTTTTTACATTATAGGAACCGGAGAGGGACTAAGCCCCTGAATAATTTTTGGGAGAGGCTAAAATGCCTTAGCTCCCCCCTCCCCAGTTTTCTGCACCCCAGGATATGTCAACATTTTAAGTCAACTGTGTTTCTTTGAATATAGACGACTGAAATATCATGAAGATTGGGAAAGAAATAATAATAATAATAAAAATAATAATAATAATAATGATGATGATGATAATAATAATAATAATAATAATAATAATAATAATAATAATAATAATAATAATAATAATAATAATAATAATAATAATAATATTAATAATAAACTTCGCATTTAACGGCTGTAAACTCCGGCGAAAAATTTTGGTTGTTGGACCACCTCTGAATTTTAGTCTTGACCACCTCTGAATTTTAGTCTTGATCACCTCTGAATTTTAGTCTTGATCACCTCTGAATTTTAGTCTTGATCACCTCTGAATTTTAGTCTTGATCACCTCTGAATTTTAGTCTTGATCACCTCTAGTCCTGTTCCAGGACCTCAGTGTTGCGTGCACATCCATTTTACAGAGCTGACTTATTTGTAAGCAGATTGTTGGTCCTTAGTATTTTGTCGACTGGCAGGCATTGCGCGTGACTCCTAGGCTGATCCTGCAGGTTGATGGGTTTCCCTAGAAGGTCAAGTGATCCATTGTCCACCAGATGTCATCTTATAAGCTAAGGTCAATATCAATGGCGACTTCCTCTAAAAAGAAAATTTACCTTTCAACTCGGGGCTGCCCTTGCTTTAGAAGCTCGGGTTTTTCCCTATATCAGACTGAAAGAATACTGTCTGGTGAGAGTGGACCTCTCTTTTCCCATTGTGGCCTATAGAGCGCCCAGGGGCCTCCCCTTTATCAGACTAATAGAATACTGATCATTCTCTTTAGCTCGGATATATATGTTTATATATATATATATATATATATATATATATATATATATATATATATATATATATATATATATATATATATATATAGGTATCCGAGCAAACCGCCACACAGGCAGTCATTGTCTCTGAATGGATAGAAAGCATGACAGCAGGGGAGTCGGCAGTCCGAAACCCAAGTTCAAGGTGTCTCCTTCGTGCCAAAGAACTGCATGGCTGTTGGGTGAACAGTCGTTAACGAAGGCAGGTCGTTGTAGAGGCGACACCTGCTGGTGGATGTAATGTCCTAAGTCCCTTCCCCAGCTAATAATGAGGGTACTGCTGGGGTGACCGTTTATTAACCTCATATAAATCTTCAGGTCAAAATGGACGCTAGGCACGGCTACCTTTTTTTTTTACACCGTTGCAAATGTTTTTTTTTCTTCTGCCAGAAGGTGACCGTTGCATTTTTGCTCTATTTATAGACTGGAAGGATATAGTTTCGTCGCCCAGCTGCTGAGCTGAGTGCATGGCGCGACACTGTGAGCTACGTGTGTTTTTCGTTGGCACAGGAGCCGAGCAACTATGGGGTGACCCGTTTGCTATGAAGCTGAAACTAAGATTACCAGATTACCAGATTCTCTTTAGCTTTTGGTTGTTTCCCTATTCCCTGGCTTCTCTCTCTCTCTCTCTCTCTCTCTCTCTCTCTCTCTCTCTCTCTCTCTCTCTCTCTCTCTCTCTCTCTCTCTCTCTCTCTCTCTCCGTCATCATCTGTCTTCCTCTATTATGTCTTCTCCTGTGTCCCTCTCTCTCTCTCTCTCTCTCTCTCTCTCTCTCTCCCCTCTCCCTCCCTCCTTCTGTAACCTCGGCTGTCATCATCATCCGCCTTCCCGTGTTCTGTCTTCTTCTGTGTGCCCTGCACCTTGCCTCCCCTCCTTCTATAACCCCCACCCCTTCCCCAAATACAGAGCCACAGAACCCATACATATACGTACGTATACATAGATCTAATCTTATTCCCTTTGGAGTAATTAATATCATTTTCAGCAGCCTATGAACTATACCTTTGCTCATATTTTTTAACAGCCAATCATTAACAATATGTATATCTACTCTCATCGAGAAAAGCTGTTTTTCCATGACCTTCAAGCCAAGGGCAGACAAGTGAGGTTTGATAAGCTTACAGTATCTTTCTATTATTTTAGATTCCATGATTTAAAATCAGACTTTGGGTTCGAAACATATGCGCCAGTCGGCTCTGTGGCTAAGTCGATGCGATGCCGGGTTCGATCACAACTGCCGGCCATGCGCCTTGCTTTGGTTTCGATAGAGGTATCAAAGAAGCCGACCGTTTAGAGAGCAATGGCAAACTACTGGATGTAAATTTGCCTTGGAAAACCAGAAAACAGCCAGGGGCTGTTGAAGTTGGTTTTGCAATGTCCTGTAAAGGATACGCAACTAATTTAACATATGCGCCGGAAATTGGGAACTAAAAAACATAACTGTAATTAATGCTCTGAAAATAAATCAACGCTCCAAAGAATTGTAGGTGGCTAACCCTGTATACAAGTTCCCTTTAGAAGTATTTGCTTTACATTTCATTAGATATACAGTTAAACGTTGTTAACAGAAATTCCGAGCAACTAAAAATAAAGTTAAAAAAAAAAAAACCAGTGCGTGCTAACGAGGGACTAATAATGATAATCCATGCCGGTTGGGACCACAATTGTGGCCATGTTAATCGAGTGTTCTTTTAAAACACGTTTGTGTTTACGAGATGTTACTGTATTTTTTTAAAATTACAAACTACTGATCTGTTCAGCATATATTTGTAACTACGCACCAAAACAAGGCTAAGGTCTTCTCAGAACCCCCTCCCCATCCCCAGTGCTGTCATTCTGTAGACGGGTATTGTAGACATTGTTATTGTTATTGTGATTTGATGATTTGGAAATGGTTTATAGTCCAATTAGCTATAAGGTCACAGATAAAAAAGTGGCAGAGGCCCTCAAGCTTTGTTTAACAGTATAATCACAATACTAATAGCAACAATAACAACAACGTATTGTATTAATATTATTATTACACCGTTGAACCATCCTTGAACCCTTATCGGCCCGGCTCCTGTAAAATTGACTGTGCTACAACAACAATAACAACAACAACAACAATAATAATAATAATAATAACAATAATAATAATAATAATAATAATAATAATAATAATAATAATAATAATAATAATAATAATAACAGTACGAGGTGAAGTTAATGAGTAAGTCACAAATGGTCATAAGATGGCATGAAAATGTAGTTCATGGTTTCTAAAGGTGTCATTAGGTGACAGCAACATCGAAATGTATGTCTCCGTTTGGCACTAGCTGTTGCATGAGTATTCGCAACACAGAAACGAAATTGTGACTGTACTTAGGGAGTATACCCTCACAGAGACAACGTGCTGTTGTGCTGATTTTTTTTAACGCTAGAGATCTGCCTGCGAAGGACATTCATACGGAAGTGCTTCCGGATTATGCTGAATAATGTTTATGCCGTAAAGTCGTGCACAGCTGGGTAAAAAAAAAAAAAAATTTCTCAAAGACGTTCGAACATTTTTGACTTCCCCTGGTAATAATACTAATAATGTGACAGATGACAAATAAATAAATATAAAAAATAAAAAGAAAGCAAAATAACGAAATGTATCAAAAAATACATTTTAGGGATAATTTGCACATTTGGTTAAAGGGGCCTATTAGTCCTCTCATAAAATTATTTACGGCTAGGGGCTTCAGATATGGGAACAATGTCGGTGTAAGGGCTCTAAGGGCATGACATCCGCAGGTTACAGCGCCTATGGATGTAATATGATTTGTAAGTATTTTAGTAATTGTTCTTCTCCTCCTCCTTCTCTTGCATCATCATCATCATCTTTATAATTGTCGTAATTTTTTTCCTCTTCTTCTTCTTCTTCTTCTTCTTCTTCTTCTTCTTCTTCTTCCTCGTTAGCACTATTACCATCATCTTGATTTTCACATTTGATCCTCTCGTTTTCATTATCCTCTTCGGCAGTAGCTGAAAAATGGTCACATCATCGCCTTCTTCTCCCCCTCCTCCTCCTCCACCCCTTTTCACCCTTTTCTCAGTTTTGAACACAAAAGTTTCTACACTGAAGTGTTTGTATCATAGAGCAACTATTGCTTTGTATTATTTTTTTTTTTTTACGTATCCAGAAACCATGAGTTGTAAACCCTTTGGCTCGGTACTATGGATATCGCAACCCTTCGGCATTGATTCCATTATAGGTACCGTTAATCTGGGAGAAATGTGGCTTTTCTGCCTACCCCCGGGAGTGAACCCGGACCACAAAGAGTTCGTCACCCGGCTGCCGCGAAAGTCCGGTTTAACCAACTTCGCTAGAGAGCCGGGCACTTTGTATCACAGGACTGCATAATACAGCTTGAGGAGAAAATGAATTGTAAACACAACTGGAAATCAAAGGGTTATAATATAACAGAAGAGTGGGTTAGGAAAACAATAAACAAATCCGTACAGTATGTAGTGTAACTAATAAAGCTATGATGAATTCCTCGTTACAGAGTTAACTAACCCAGCTGTTCCCAGTTAGCTGAAACCTGTCGACCCCACTTATCTACAAAGGTCTGTTAGGACAACATGCGTTTTCGTAGTTGTTCTGCAGTCAGGGGATCTCCGAGGTGAAGTGGTCTAAAGGTCGTGGGTTCGTTTCACGGTTGCGTCGACAGTGGTACCTGAAAGCTGAATGTTCAGGAAAACTAAAGTTTAAAAAAAAAGTAAAGATCCCTTTTTACACCTTTAGGCGCATTAGGCATATGTGAAGAGCAACCACATTTTTACAGACCAATCGGCACTACGTGATAATGTGGTCAGCATTACGCCAGCCGTCTTTACTTCTCCAGGACATACACTCTGGTACACAGTTTAGGCTGGGTCGGCCCCATACACGATAAATAAATAAATAAAAATACCCGTAGCCAGCATTTAGTTTCGATCGCGGTATGTTGGAATTACGAATCGGACTCGCAACGCCTAAGCTACGGACGCCGCAATGGTAAACTACTGAACGTAAACTTTGCATAGAGAAACGACAACAGCCACACATCGAGGGATTGGTTCTGCAGTGTCCTGTAAAAGCGACAGAACATGGTTGAGCTGTTTTGTTTCCTAAAGTGAAATGGAATGTAATGAATAAGCTACACAGCTAACTTAACTGTTATATTCTTGTCATTCTTCTAACAGCGAGTAAGTGTTTTTCATCTTTTGTGCTTATTGTTAATGTCTCACATGCATATAACTATACATATTATATACAACACTTTCCTCTTCCTCTCTTCCTTCTTCTTCCCGTTTCACTCTTTTCACTTTTGTCAGCAACAACAGCTACCTGAGCATAACCAGTACTACCACTGCTACATCCTCATCTTCACATTCTCATCTCTCTCATCCTTATTCTACGATGCGAAACAAACTCTATCAGACGTCCACATCACCACTATGTTTTTACTCCCAGATAGTGTTGAAGTGAAGTGTCTACACTAAAGTTTGTGTTCAACAATAACATATTATTAATATCGTGTCATCCCTTTGTGTCACTCTTTTCACTTTTGTCAGCAATAACAGCGACCTGAGCATAACCAGTACCACCACTGCTACATCCTCATCTTCACATTCTCATCTCTCATCCTTATTCTACGATGCGAAACAAACTCTCACAGACGTCCACATCACCACTATGTTTTTACTCCCAGATAGTGTTGAAGTGAAGTGTCTACACTAAAGTTTGTGTTCAACAATAACATATTATTTAATATCGTGTCATCCCTGTGTGTCGGCTCTGTGGCTAAGTCGATGCGAACGCTTCGTAATGCCGGGATGCCGGGTTCGATCCCAACTGCGGGCCATGCGCTTTGTGTAGGTTTCGACAGTGGTATCAAGAAAGTCGACAGTCCAGAAAGCAGTGGCAAACTACTGGACGTATTTGGCCAGAAAAACCACACAACAGCCAGGAACTGTTGGGGTTGGTTCTGCAACATCCTGTAAAGGATACGCAACTAACGCTTTTGAAGAAATTATAGCAGTCTACTATATGTACTGTACTACTTTTCGTTTTCTCTGCGAAGCACATAAACTGCCGCAGAGAGCTGCGTGACAAGGACAAGCTATTTATACTACGACTAAAATCAATAAAAATAGAAAGAAAAAAAAACTAACCATCACCTTGTGGGATGCAATTTTTAGTTATTTGAAGCCCTATTCTGGCTCTCGCCAGTGGCCGCAGAATAGCCCTGCCATAAATATGGTCTAATGGCTGAACGCGGTTTCTGGGACCACGGGTGATCCTCATCCACTTGGTGGCACTTTGTGTCATCGGGTGTTTATCGCTTGTGTGGTGTCCTGGTGGGGTAAAAGAAGATAGATAGATAAACTTTGTGTATTACAGGGCAATAATCGCTTTGTTTCATAGGACTGTAAAATACAGATTTATGAGAGAAGATATTGTGGTAACAATCGGACATTTTAGTTGCGTGTGGTAGATTTTCTCAGAGTAATCACAAACGACCTAAAGGAAAACAATACACCACACCCTCCTGTATATTAAAAGCTGCAAGCAGTCGTACAATTTACTAAACCAAACTACTTGGATGTTCCCGGACAGCCAAGCGACAACAACTGGTAGAAGTCTTACAGTCTGGCGACACGTAAACAACATCAGTCAGAGACTTGCGTCAGGGCGGCTGCACGTGCTCTCATTTGACATGTGGGTCGCCCGGCTGGCATATAGTTGAGGGCGGCTGGAATCTGGGGAGGCGGCAAGATAATTGTTTGATTCAGACAAGGTCGCTTTAGTCCGCACGTGGTGGATTGTGTCGGCGATGTCTAGATTTGAATTGTTGTAGCGATCTGTTCGCTGAACGCTGGTGATGTACGGTCCAGTTCACGTTTCCCGGCCCTTCTACAGACTGGCTGATTTTTCATTCATACTTTTTCAGACTCTTCTACGTCGGAGGCGTGTAACTTTTTCTTGCCTCTAATTACATCAGCACGGATGTAGCGTGTTTCTATACTACACGGCTACACAGCTTTCAACGACCCCAGAACATTTAAAGCTGGCCCTAACACAAACCCCCCTACCCAGAACCTAAGCCTAGGTCACACGAGACTCTTTTCAAAGAAAGCAGTACAACGTGACTCCCCCCTGACGTAGATAAGACTAAGAAAGTATGTAGATGGGCCGGGAAACGTCAAGAGGTCCCGATGTACAAAATGAGAACAAAAAGTGGCCCGTTTATGTCCTCGGTACAGTGGCTAAGTCATTCATCGGTTCTTTCTTTTCATTGCCCCCCCCCCCAACCTCCATCTCTGGGACTCTGAGATCGATGGGGGGGGGGGGGGGGGTTGGATTAGGACTACTGTTAGTCGGTGTTCCTTTCACACCCTAACATACCTATAGTATTAGACTTTCCTGTGTCACCAGTTGCTATTGCCTATCTTATCAGCCCCCTCCACGTTTGGCGGTCAGATGCGATGGACTTCATGGTTGCACGCCTAACGCCTGTCCAGTCAATCAAGTGTCCATGTCTTTCTTGTTCTGCCTCTTCCCCTCCTCACCTCTACTGCGCCCTGTAGTATTTTTTTTTTTTGAGAGGTCATTTAGGAAGCTGCGTGTTCTCGAGGTATGGTGTCCGCTTTGAGTGCTAGAGGTCCCAGGGTCGAACCCCTGTGAAGGCTAGGATGTTTTCTGTTCACGTGAACTTCTAGTAATTTCCCGTGGTTTCTTAGTAGTGAGATCGGACGCCCGTGTGTATTGTTGCGCACGTAAAAATTTCTTTGGCAGTTAAAAAACGAAACTATTTCTGAATCCTCGCCGGTGCTAAAGAGCCCGTGCACTGCGCTGAGCTACTTCGGACTCAGACTTGTGCTAGAAGTAGAACGGAGCACTTATGAGTTACTACCCGTGGGCCATGCTGTTGATCCGTTGTTCAAAATCTCAAACCTGAGAGACCGTTAGATCTTACTACATACCCGTAACATTGCATTTTCCGCCTTTTAACTGTAGTTCATATTTGCCAATATGCTGGATAATTGAACCGCTGGCTACGCCATTTGTCATGTACACACGTGCACACATACATATACACAAACATTCATGCACTCGTCCTTAAATGTAGCAGGTGTGGGCCAGGCCAAACTCTCTCTCCCCTCCCCCCTTCCCCCTTTTGGAGTAAATATTTAGCTCTTATCGACAGTTAGATAAAGATGTCCCATCTGTTGAGGAAAAAAAAGGGTTTTTAACTATATGTTTGCTTAAGTATCCCATTTGGGCACGACGAAAAATAAATTACTCACTCTCTTGTTTACAGTATGTTTATCCATTATCATCATCATCATCAACAACAACATCACCATCAGCGGTAGCAGCAGCAGCAGCGCGTCATTAGCATCAGCACCAGCATGATCGTCATCTTATCATCATCATCAACATCATCATCATGTAGTAGTATCTAATGCGGAGCATCGGTCACACTCCCCCCCCCCCCCCCCCCAACACCCTCAAAAAGACCCTACCGGTAAGACTGGTTCTTTCCCAAAGTTCTAAAATTTACCTCTCTCCCCCTCTCGTTCGTTCGTTTTTTCTCTCTCCATCTCTCTCTATCTCTATCTCCCTCTCTCTATCTTTCTCTCTCTCTCTCTCTCTCTCTCTCTCTCTCTCTCTCTCTCTCTCTCTCTCTCTGGAAAAACCTTTTATCTTCAATTTTGTAAAAATATGATCTCTCAGTCTTCACTTCCCCAAATGTCAGCCTATCATCCTGGCCCAATGACCATGACCCCCTCAACCATGACTCCTTAACCCTGACCCCCCCCCTCCCTCCCTCCCTCCCCGCCCTCCCTCCCACAACCCTGATCCGTCTGTCTACCTACCTTGTTTACCGCCCTTATCGTCTATTTCAAATCTTGTCACTTCTGCAGTAAGTGGTTCTTGGTCCAGAAAAACAAATCGATATGAATGACCCAGTTCTGTTCCCCGCCGTTGTCTTTATCGTTGGTTCGATCACCGCGTTGAATGCTGCAGTTGCAGATAGTCACATTGACATGGCAATGTGATTACTGGGGATCGAACGGAGAAAGTACGAATACGCGGCTCCGACACCGAGAAGACACTGGAGGGTCTCAACAACTTTTAATTTTCTTCCGGGACTCAAGCACTATAATCTTGTTTAAGTGCGCAGTAATAATAATAATAATAATCGTTGTATTATGTGATTATTTGCAGAAAACAGATTAGTTTATTTAAAAAAAATATGAAATGTATAAATAAAAACTTAAAAAGAGAACTCTAGACAGCGCATGGGTTCGCCTGACACTTGGTTGGGCGCTCCCACCAGCATAGAGCCCTATGCTAATCTGTGCACGTCAAGTGATTTGCCATATAAGTATTTCAGAGTAATTTCAAACTGTGCCATCTAATGTGTGTTTATGTTTTAACACCATTATTGTTGAAGTTCCAGAAAATAATTGTGTGTTTATTTCACCATTTATATTTTATTTCTGTGAAGTGGTTGTCGTATGGGCCCCCAGCACGCTGGTTGGTCCAAAGGCCCATAATGCTGTTAAGGCTTTCGTTAGGGGGAACTTGCTGACCCCTTACAAGGAGTGGAAGATGTTCCACCCCCACCCACCACCATTAGAAATGACGTTGAAATTAGCGCCGGTAATAATTTTTTTTGGGGCGATGGGGGTGGGGAGGGTGGGTGGGGTCACAGTGCCGGAGACACTAGGTTACATCGTCCAGCGGTACGAATTAAATCGCATGCGGTTAACATATTGTTAGCTACAGCAGGTGTTTATTTTGTTCCTTCCTTTCTTCCGTTCACCGTTTCCACTTCAACCTAACATGACTTCTCAGCTCGCCCCAGCCTAGAGTTGGTAGCAGAACATTTCCAGGGAAGTAAAAGTGACTGACGTGATAGTAACTGAGCACCAGTCGAGTGCCGGTTTTCCCCAGTAAATGCAGATATAGCCATCAAATTGCATGAGGAAATGAGCGGTTTATAAGCAGACTCATTTACAGCATATCTTGATTCTTCTGTGAAGGCCGTCCACTGCAACAGAACAATGAAATAAAAAAAAAAAAAAAGAAAGTTTGCGTTTTAATAAGCAGACTGATTTATTGGCTGCTGCCACGCCTCTTGGCGGTGACCTACTTATGATAAAGTGTACTTGTGGTGAAGGCCGTCACTGCAACAGAACAGGCTGAATACCCATACGCTAAAAGACTAATTCATTTATTTCACCGATAAACAGAAGAATATCTTTCAGCCAGCATGTGGGTATTGCCACCCAGGTATGGGTTCAACGGTCCCAGTTGGGGGAACAGAGAATATACCCACTGAACCCTCCCAAGCATGCCGTAAAAGCTGACCAATTAGGGGCTTATTGAAATCGAAATGATTGGGCCGAAAGGGGCAGATATCACACAATAGCTGTCAAATACAAAATAACGCGATAACCGTTTTTCGTTATGATGAAGGTAGAAAAGGGAGTAATGTGTGTGTGTGTGAGTGATATACGTATGTGAGTGTGTGTGTACGTGAGAGAGGAGAGGCGGAGGGGGGGGGGTAAGAAAGAATGAGAGAGCATGTATGTGTATGCCTGGGAAACAACTTAGGCCTTAACTGGCTTAATCCTAGCTTAAGAGCATAATAATAATATCAGTAACTATATGCTGACTGGTATATAAATCCCACGTGTAGGTTCTGGGCTATAGTGTAAGGAAAACAAGAGAAGAACGAAAGCGTACCCACAAGAATGTCGTAAGAATGAACAATTGGGAGCTTCCTTTCAAGTCAAGGGGCATTTGCCTCAGAGGCAAGACACCAACACTCTGCATACAAATGAGCTGGAATCTTCAAAACAGGTGTGCACGCAACATTTAGGTTCTGCAACAGGACTATGGTCCAAAAGTGAACGAACAACTAAACCTTCTGCCGGAATTAACAGCTGTTGAACGCGAAAAAGAAGTATATACACATAATAATATACTGACACGTGAAATGAATAAACAGTTAATGTACAAGAGAACACCGAACGCCGGACATGCCAAACCATGCCCCCCCCCCCCCCCCCGCCCCCGGACTACACGGGGGTCATATGTGTGTCGTCATGGGGACCACACACGAAATAAAGTTGAAATTATTTAACAACAATTTTTGCAGAATATTTACTTTCTCCCGGAAAGGTTTGCACGCGAAGGGCCGCACGCTGCCTGCAGGCCACCAGTTTTGCATGCCAGCTATACTTATATAGGTAGGGAAAAAAGGGGGGGGGGGGGGAGGAGCTTAGCTTCCTTTTTTTTAAGTATCCAGAAACAATGAGTTCTTAACCCTTTCGGCTCGGTACTATGGATATCACAACCCTTCAGCCTTGATTCCACGATAGGTACTGTAAATATGGGTGAAATGTGGCTTTTCTACCTACCCCTAGGAGGGAACCTGGACCACAAGGAGTTCGTCACCCGGTCACCGCGATGTCAGGTTTAACCAACTACGCTAGAGAGAAAATTATTAGTGAAAAGGCCTTAATTGGTCTGAGTCTCCCCCCCCCCACTCCCCAATCCCCGCTATACAGATTCCAAAGCCTTTGTCTAGAGGAACGATCGATCAGAGACCATACACGACCTTTCCAAGCGCTACCATATACCACAAAGCAGACAGCCATCCCCACAATAAATATTACAATAGCCTGTATCAACAATTATGCAGGCACGCTGAACATTTTTTTCCCCCCGGCTACCCTGACCCAGACAGCAATAAGCATGACGCTGTTTTCTGGGTCAGTTAACGGTTAATGTACTTAGCTGCGCTCTTCCAACGATGTTGCTTGCGTCAGTAGCGGCGTCACAACATGGAAGGCTCAAGTCGCTTGGAAACCCTCTACCCCCACACTGCCTTCCATTTGTCAGCGCCTCTAATGGCCGAAGTCTTAAGCTTGCGAGCCAAGCTGCTCTGAATCTATTCATGTAGTTCTAACATAATCTGTGAAAGTAGTAGGGAAAAGCGTTTAAACGAGCGTTGAACCTTGACACATGTATGAAGATTTCTTCTTCTTCTTTGCGTTCACCAGCTGTAAACTCTGGTGGAAAGTTCTGGTTGTTCATCCATTTTTGTTCCAGAACCTGAGTGTTGCGTGTGCATCCGTTTGACAGATCTGACACATCTGTGTGCAGACTGTTGGTTCCTTGCCTATCAGGCAGATGCACTCCGACTTCAAATGAAGCTCCCAATTAGTCGACTCTAACTACATGCTTTTGGATAGGTTGTGGGTCTGTTCTTGTTTTCCCTATAATAGGGCTCCGGAACCCACACGGGGGTATGAACCTGTGTTGTCGGAGACATGCCTGCGGTGAAAATAGACTTTCGTCTTTTTCAAGACTCTTTTTGAAAAATTACATTGGCTCAATGATCTAAATGGGTACCAAGTACAGTCTTGGGAAGTAAAGGCGAACCGGCGTGATGCTAACCATATCACCCACTAAGTGAAATTTTGGCCTAGCCCTAAATGCATAATAAGCCTAAAGGCGTAGAAAACGACCTTTACTTTTCATTTAATGACATTATTGCAAAGCGAGTGTGGCGTCGCACGCGACAATTTTGGAGCGACAAGTTGGTGATGACATTTTAGACGCGGGCACGGAATATCAGTGTTTTTTAAGCTTGGTCTTTCTTCACAATTTATTATTAAACAAGGTGTGTATGATATGTATGTTTGCGCGCGCGGGTGTGCTTGATATGTATGTATGTGTAGGCGTGTTTGTACACATATGACTCTGAGTATGTTGTTTGTCTGCTTATGTATCTGCGTGTGTGTCTGCGAATGTATGCGTGTGTGTCCTTGTGTATGGCGAATGTGTGTGTGTTCGCGCGTATGTCCACGTGTATGTTTCAGTGTGAACTGGTTTCTTTTTCTGCATATTTGATGTGACTGTGTGTATATCTGCTTTTGTGTCTGTCTGTGTCCCCGTATGTGTTTGTCTGCATGTTTGCCTGTGTATGTTTATGTGTTTTGTCTGCGGGTGTGTCTATGAGGCTGTATGTATGTATCTCTGTGTGTGGGTGTCTGTATGTCTGTCTGCGTGACTGAATGTGTCAGCATGTGTCTGTCTGTCTGTGCATGTCTATGTGTGTTTCTCTGTGTGTGTTGTGTGTGCCCCTTTGTTGTCTGTGTGTGTCTGCATGTCAGAGTATATGTCTGTGCGTGCTGAATATATGTGTCTGCGTGTGTATTTCTATGTGTTTGTATGTATAAGCATTTCTGCGTGTTTGTCTCTGTGGGTGTCAGTATGTGTTTGTCTGCCTGTTTGTCTGTATTTGTGTGTGTGTGTGTGTGTGTGTGTGTGTGTGTTTGACTGCGTGTGTGTCTATGTAGCTGTATGTATGAGTCTGCATGTTTGTCTGCGTATGTGTGGTGTGTGTGTCAGTGTGTGAGCACGAATGTAAATATGTGTGCTGTGTGTTTCCCTGTGTGTGCTTATATGTAAGTTTTTGTGTGTGTGTCTGTATTTTTGTCTGAGTGTTTGTGTCTCTGTGGGAGTGTCCATGTGTGCATGTGTGTGTCTCCATGCATGACTGGATTTATGACTGTATGTGTGTATGCCTGTATTACGTATGTATAAATGTATTTATGTATGCCTGTATGTTTGTATCTATGTATGTATGTTTGTGTGTACGTATGCCTGTGTGTATGTGTGTATGCATGTTTGTTTATATGTATCTGTGTATGTATGTATGTATGTAATGTATGCATGCAGGTTTGTGTGTGTAAGTGAGTGGGTGAGCGTGTGTATGCAGGTGTATGTATGCACGCTCGGGTTTTTGCATGCACTTTACAACTCATGCTTTTGTGTTCTTTTATAATATTCATAATATGCATAACATCATATGATCATAACATGCTTTATTAGTAAAATACAACTGCTGTGCGAAAGATGGTTGTCTGGAAGGGCCGAATGTAAGACGTGCCTGCGTGCCCAATTTGTGACCCTTTGAAAATAAAGTTCGTTCGTTCGTTCGTTCACTTTGGGGAATTCTTATTTTCTTGTCTGTATTGTTTTCTAATACTTTGCTGTATTATTTAGAAAAAAAAAATGTAATTATTTTATTACATTTCAAAATGGTAAATCATCATAACTAGAACATACTATACAGTCGTCAGCAAACATATCACTCGCTATACTGAGATGTAATGGAAGGTCATTAACACAAGCGGCAAAAAGTAGTGGGCCTAATACTGAGCCAGGAGGAACGCCTATATTTAACTTTGTGGGTTTTGAAGAACGGTTATTGAGGGAAACTACCTGCTCTCTGCTCAACAATTACCTTTTTAATTTCACTAAATTATAGTTAGTTTTTAAGGTTTTTAATTTAATAATAAAAATATTGTTGCAGACACAGCACATCAATAATGTTTTCTAATACTTTGCTGTATTTTTTTTAGGTAAAATTTTTATTATTTTATTAAATTTTAAAATGGTAAAGACTAAAGGGTCAAACAGCAAAGCCTTCTGTCATTCTTTAATGGACACAAGAAGAATATTCAGAATAGTTATAATGATACATTAGATATGTAAAGTAATAGTGCTTCAAGTTTAGAACAAAGATTAATGAATGGGATGCTTAAAAATTTGCAATACAAACAAAACGGAGAAAATAAAGCCATTCTAGAATTCAGCCAAAGGCTTTTTAAAGCTTGATTTTGCCTAACGCGTTAACTAAGTTGGTTAGACCAGCTGCACGACTAAGTTTAGTTGCGTATCCTTTACATGACGTTGCAGAACCAACCCAAGCAGACCCTGGCTGTTGTGTGGTTTCTCTAGGCAAATTTATGTCCAGTAGTTTGCCATTGCTTTCTGGACGGTCGGCCACGTGAT
>CAJHNH020001538.1:55000-80000 GCA_905116865.2 Candidula unifasciata | reverse complement strand
AGTAAGTAAGTAATTGATTGTAATCTGAAAAAAATCATCTCAGGTACGGATTTATTTTGAATATATTCCAGTTTTGTTGTGGTCTTAGGATATCATTTTTTATTTAGTTTCATTGTTAAATCCGTGATAAAAATTAAAGATATGTTTCGTAACCTTTACAGGACGTTGCAGAACCAAACCCATTTTTTGGCTCATATGGTTTTTATTGGCAAATTTTACATTCAGTAGTTTGGCTTTTGCCCTCTCCAACTGAACGGTCAGCTCTCTGTACCACTGTTGAAATCTTAGCAAGACAAATCGTTCGCAGCTGGGATCGAACCCAGCACCCCGGCATTACGAAGCGCATTCGCAACGCCTATGTCACATAGGCTGACGTGGTAAAAGTAAATCTTTTTCTCGCTCCTTTAGGCGTATTGTAAAAATAGTGCTGAACCTATAGTTTTAGACCAGTCGGCACTGAATTGAGGATGTGGTCAACGTCACATCAGACAGCTTTACTTCCTAGGACTCTCCCTGGTACCCTGGGTCTACCTGGGAGACAAGGTTAGTTTTGAAGAAAAAATTCAGCCCTATGTGGATAAAAACCAGCATCTTCGGATCTGCAAGTAAACATCTAGCCGCTACACAATGGTGGCTCCCTTAGTAGTTCTTTGTTTAGTCGGTAGTCGCGTTGCACATTTTAGAGAGTTTTATTGTTGTTTTCTTTTTCAAAACCATCCTGCTTCTTAAAGTCCAACGCAGAGGAAGAAGAAGAAGAAGAAAAAGAAAGGGTTTCTGGTCGTCGTAAAGCCGTCGTGGTGTAGCAGGTAGACGCTAGCTTACCCGTGCCAACTTCTTGAGATCAAATCCGCACCAGTAGATTGTGAGTTGGTTGATCTAGTTAAGCATTATTTTTATCATCGTAATAAAATAGGCACTTACTGGTGACTACACACACCGTTATAGTCACTTAGTGGTGAGTACAGGCACGTTTTAGTCACTTAGTGGTGAGTATCGGCACCGTTTTAGACACTTAGTGGTGAGTATCGGCACCGTTTTAGACACTTAGTGGTGAGTATCGGCACTGTTTTAGACACTTAGTGGTGAGTATCGGCACCGTTTTAGACACTTAGTGGTGAGTATCGGCACTGTTTTAGACACTTAGTAGTGAGTATCGGCACCGTTTTAGACACTTAGTGGTGAGTATCGGCACCGTTTTAGACACTTAGTGGTGAGTATCGGCACCGTTTTAGACACTTAGTGGTGAGTACAAGCACCGTTTTAGACACTTAGTGGTGAGTACAGACACCGTTTTAGATACCTAGTGGTGAGTATTGGCACCGTTTTAGACACTTAGTGGTGAGTACAGGCACTGTTTTAGACACTTAGTGGTGAGTATCGGCACCGTTTTAGACACTTAGTGGTGAGTATCGGCACCGTTTTACATTTAGTTGCGAGTACAGGCACCGTTTTAGACACTTAGTGGTGAGTACAGACACCGTTTTAGAAACCTAGTGGTGAGTATTGGCACCGTTTTAGACACTTAGTGGTAAGTACAGGCACCGTTTTAGACACTTAGTGGTGAGTATCGGCACCGTTTTAGACACTTAGTGGTGAGTATCGGCACCGTTTTACACTTAGTTGCGAATACAGGAACCGTTTTAGACACTTAGTGGTGAGTACAGACACCGTTTTAGAAACCTAGTGGTGAGTATTGGCACCGTTTTAGACACTTAGTGGTGAGTACAGGCACCGTTTTAGACACTCAGTGGTGAGTATCGGCACCGTTTTAGACACTTAGTGTGAGTATCGGCACCGTTTTACACTTAGTTGCGAATACAGGCACCGTTTTAGACACTTAGTGGTGAGTACAGACACCGTTTTAGAAACCTAGTGGTGAGTATTGGCACCGTTTTAGACACTTAGTGGTGAGTACAGGCACCGTTTTAGACACTTAGTGGTAAGTACAGGCACCGTTTTAGACACTTTGTGGTGAGTATCGGCACCGTTTTAGACACTTAGGGGTGAATATCGGCAATATCGACACTGTTTTAGACACTTAGTGGTGAGTACAGGCACCGATTTTGGACACTTAGTAGTGAGTACAGACACCGTTTTAGACACTTAGTGGTGAGTACAGACACCCTTTTAGACACTTAGTGGTGAGTACAAAAACACCGTTTTAGACAGTGTTTAGTATAGACACCGTTTTAGACACTTAGTGGTGAGTACAGACACCGTTTTAGACACTTAGTGGTGAGTACAGACACCGTTTTAGACACTAAGTGGTGAGTACAAAAACACCGTTTTAGACAGTGTTTAGTATAGACACCGTTTTAGACACTTAGTGGTGAGTACAGACACCGTTTTAGACACTTAGTGGTGAGTACAGACACCGTTTTAGACACTTAGTGGTGAGTACAAAAACACCGTTTTAGACAGTGTTTAGTATAGACACCGTTTTAGACACTTAGTATTGTGTACAGATACCCTTTTAGACATTTACTGGTGAGTACAAGCACCGTTTTAGACACTCAGTGGTGAGTAGAGGCACCATTTTAGACACTTAGGGGTGAGTACAGGCACCGTTTTTGGACACTTAGTGGTGAGTACAGACACCGTTTTAGACACTTAGTGGTGAGTACAGACACCGTTTCAGACACTTAGTGGTGAATATAGGCGCCGTTTTAGACAATTAGTGATGAGTATCGGCACTGTTTTAGACACTTGATAGTGAATACCGACACCGTTTTAGATACTTAGTGTTCAGTACAGGCACCGTTTTTGGACACTTAGTGGTCAGTACGGGCACCGTTTTAGACACTTAGTGGTGAATATCGGCACTGTTTTATACACTTAGTAGTGAGTAGAGGCACCGTTTTTTACACTTAGTGGTGAGTACCGCAACAGTTTTGGACACTTAGTGATCAGTACAGGCACCGTTTTAGACACTTAGTGGTGAGTATCGGCACCGTTTTCAAAACTTAGTGGTGAGTATCGGCACCGTTTTTGTCACTTAGTGGTGAGTACAGACACCGTTTTAGACACTTTGGTTAGAAAAACAAAAGCACTGCGTCTAGTACTATAAGCCCAATGCGCTACAGACGTATACATGATGTGTCTTTGCTTCAAGCGTGCCGATTCAACCTTGTTTAATTTTGTTTTCCTCTCCTTCTTTTTCTTCTTCTTCTCCTCCTTCTTCTCCTTATTTTCCTCCTTTTTCTCCTCCTCCTTCTCTTCCTTCTTCTTTTTATCCTTCTTCTTCTTCTTTTTCTTCTTCTTCTATTTCTTCTTCTTCTTCTTCTTCTTTTTCTTCTTCTTCTTCTTCTTCTTCTTCTTCTTCTTCTTCTTCTTCTTCTTCTTCTTCTTCTTCTTCTTCTTCTTCTTCTTCTTCTTCTTCTTCTTCTTCATCTTCTTCTTCTTCTTCTTCTTCTTCTTCTTCTTCTTCTTCTTCTTCTTCTTCTTCTTCTTCTTCTTCTTCTTCTTCTTCTTCTTCTTCTTCTTCTTCTTCTTCTTTTTTCTTCTTCTTCATCTTCTTCTGGGCACTGAAAACGGCAAAATAATGTATCAACCGCCATTATACGGGCCAGATAGAGACTTTGACTTTAGCAGGTGTTGAAATACATAGTATAGTTTATTTCCATAAAGTATTCTAGAGTCTGTTTCTTCTCTTAGTATGTTATAGCAGTTACAGTTTACACGAAATTGTTTCCATAGGGGGACAGAAACAAACATCCTAACATGCACAGTTCGTAGAGATTTTTATATGCGGCCCCACATATTTAGGTGTAAGACCCTCAGTATCGTCCATGGCCTTAAACGTGATTTCTAACGGTACACAATGTTACGCAGGTACCGCTAACTTTTTTCTTCTACATCACACATGTAATAGACATTTTGAAGTGAATACTGGCACATATTATAGACACTTTTTTGGTGAGTACCAGAAACTTTTTTCCCCTTATAATAAAGCCGTCGGTTTCGGAAAATAAATGAGCACGAGTTGATTGTGCTGGGGACTCACTTGCTTCACGCAGTATTTATGTAACTATTATTGTTTGTAAGGTGTTGTTGTTATCAGTGAACCGATTGTTAGGCGGGTAACAAACGCATAACTTCCACCTCGCAGACCTGTTTTAAATGTATATATAAAAAAAAAAAAAAACAGGTGTCGGTACTCAACACCAAACGTCCAAAAAGTGCCATTGCTCACCAACAAGTGTGTAAAAATTGTGACCGAACTGAACACCAGCTGTCCAAAAGAATGCCGGTGCATACCATTAAAGGTCCAAAAGGGGCCGGCACTGACCACCAAATGTCCACAAGAATGCCGGTAATCACCACCACATGTCCAAAAGAGTGCCAGTACTCACCACACATGTCCAAAAGAGTTCCTGTACTCACCACCACATGTCAAAAGAGTGCCAGTACTCATCACCACATTTTCAAAAGAGTGCCGGTATTCGCCACCACATGTCCAAAACAGTGCTAGTACTCACCACCACATGTCTAAAAGAATGCCAGTACTCACCACCACATGTCAAAAGAATGCCAGTACTCACCACCACATGTCTAAAAGAATGCCAGTACTCACCACCACATGTCCAAAAGAGTGCCAGTACTCACCACCACATGTCCAAAAGAGTGCCAGTACTCACCACCACATGTCCAAATGAGTGCTAGTACTTACCACCACATGTCTAAAAAAATGCCAGTACTCACCACCACATGTCAAAAGAGTGCCAGTACTCATCACCACATTTTCAAAAGAGTGCCGGTATTCGCCACCACATGTCCAAAACAGTGCTAGTACTCACCACCACATGTCTAAAAGAATGCCAGTACTCACCACCACATGTCAAAAGAATGCCAGTACTCACCACCACATGTCTAAAAGAATGCCAGTACTCACCACCACATGTCCAAAAGAGTGCCAGTACTCACCACCACATGTCCAAAAGAGTGCCAGTACTCACCACCACATGTCCAAATGAGTGCCAGTACTTACCACCACATGTCTAAAAAAATGCCAGTACTCACCACCACATGTCCAAATGAGTGCTAGTACTCACCACCATATGTCCAAAAGAGTGCCAGTGCTCACCACCACATGTCCAAAAGAGTTCCGGTACTCACCACCACATGTCTAAAAGAGTGCCAGTACTCACCACCACATGTCAAAAGAGTGCCAGTACTCACCACCACATGTCCAAAGGAGTGCCAGTATTCACCACCATATGTCCAAAAGAGTGCCAGTGCTCACCACCACATGTCCAAAAGAGTGCCAGTACTCACCACCACATGTCCAAAAGAGTGCCAGTACTCACCACCACATGTCAAAAGAGTGCCAGTACTCACCACCACATCTTCAAAAGAGTGCCATTACTCACCACCAATTGTCCACAAAAATGCCAGTACTCACCACCACATGACCAAAAGAGTGCCAGTACTCACCACCACATGTCCAAAAGAGTGCCAGTACTCACCACCACATCTTCAAAAGAGTGCCATTACTCACCACCAATTGTCCACAAAAATGCCAGTACTCACCACCACATGTCCAAAAGAGTGCCAGTATTCGCCACCACATGTCAAAAGAGTGCCAGTACTCACCCCCAGATGTCAAAAGAGTGCCAGTACTCACCACCACATGTCAAAAGAGTGCCAGTACTCACCACAACATGTCCAAAAGCGTGCCAGTACTCACAACAACATGCCCAAAAGAGTGCCGGTACTCGCCACCACATGTCCAAAAGAGTACCAGTACTCACCACCACATGTCCAAAAGAGTGCCAGTACTTATTACAACATGTACAAAATAGTTTTAGTACTCACCACCACATATTCAAAAGAGTGCCAGTACTCACCACGACATGCCCAAAATAGCTTCAGTACTCACCAGTGGCTAAGGCTTTGTGAGTCTGACTCGTAATCCAACGTACCGCGATCGAAACCCACTGCGGGCTGCGTGGATTTTAATCGTGGTATGGGACGTCGCAGGTCGACCCAGCCTCAAATGGGTACCAGGAGTGGCTGTCCTGGGAAAGTAAAGACGGCCGACGTAATGCTGACCACATAACCCACCAAGTGCCGATTGGTCTGTAAAAATATGGGCCCTCTTTCCACATGCCCGATGCGCCTATGGGCGTGTAAAGGGATCTTTGCTTTACCTACTTACTCACCACCACATGTCCAGAAGAGTGCCAGTACTCACCACAACATGTCTAAAAGCCTGCCAGTACTCACCACCAAATGTCCAAAAGAATTCCAGTACTCACCACCAATTGTCAAAAGAGTCCCAGTACTCACCACCAATTGTCAAAAGAGTGCCAGTACTCACCACCAATTGTCAAAAGAGTGCCAGTACTCACCAACACATGTCTAAAAGAGTGCCATACTCACCACCATATGTCCAAAAGTGTGCCAGCACCCACAACAAAGTCTCTATTACGGCGGCGATAAAGAAAAAATTATGCCCCAAAAGATGCTGGTGCTTATTAGCGTTGCGTAATGCCAGGGGAGGGGGGGGGGATATCAGGCTTGGTTGTGGTTAATCCCCACATGGGTTTTGTGGGGGGGGGGGATATCAGGCTTGGTTGTATGTGTGGTTAATCCCCACATGGGTTTTGTGGGGAGGGGGGGGGATATCAGGCTTGGTTGTATGTGTGGTTAATCCCCACATGGGTTTTGTGGGAGGGGGGGGGGGATATCAGGCTTGGTTGTATGTGTGGTTAATCCCCACATGGGTTTTGTGGGAGGGGGGGGGGATATCAGGCTTGGTTGTATGTGTGGTTAATCCCCACATGGGTTTTTGTGGGAGGGGGGGGATATCAGGCTTGGTTGTATGTGTGGTTAATCCCCACAATGGGTTTTGTGGGAGGGGGGGATATCAGGCTTGGTTGTATGTGTGGTTAATCCCCACATGGGTTTTGTGGGGGGGGGGGGATATCAGGCTTGGTTGTATGTGTGGTTAATCCCCACATGGGTTTTGTGGGAGAGGGGGGGGGGATATCAGGCTTGGTTGTATGTGTGGTTAATCCCCACATGGGTTTTGTGGGAGGGGGGGATATCAGGCTTGGTTGTATGTGTGGTTAATCCCCACATGGGTTTTGTGGGAGGGGGGGGATATCAGGCTTGGTTGTATGTGTGGTTAATCCCCACATGGGTTTTGTGGGGGGGGGAGGGGGGGGGTTGCTGCATTTTGGGGAGAAAGGAATAAACTTTACTTCATCATCTAGAAATGTTTACTAGGTCGGATTCAAAATTTCAAATTTTAACTGGCCAACGACCAAATTCAGTCATGTTTTTTCAATTGAAAGCTGCCCAGCGGATTTTTGTTAATCTGCTTACTGCGTCTATCGGCTTGCTTATTTTGCCTGTTAATCCGAGAAGACGGTAGCAGATGGCCAAGCGATCAGCATGTCTACCTTAGAAATAGTCAGACTTGTATTAGGCTATCAATAAGATTTCGATCGGGTTTGTAAAGAAGGGGAAAAAAAAAACAAAACAAGTGTTTGTTTCCAAGGTCTATCGTCTGTGAGTTTCACACCGTAATAACATAAAATGAAAGCTGCGTTTTTGGTTTTTTTCTTTTAATTCACTCCACCTCTGAGACTCCACGATTTCAAGGATAGTTCCCGGGAAAGTGCAGTAGTATATGCATGGTTGGATGTGAAATGAACACCAGCTAACACTGACCCAAACCCCGAACATAATATTAGACTTTTCCGGGGACTCCCCAGGAATTCTCGGAGTCCCAGAGATCGGGTGAACTAAAAGAAAAGTACCGCATGCTAGGTAGCAAGTCAATCTGAGCATTTTCCAGATGCCTTTTTCAACATTAGAAGGTTGTGATTAAGCCTATTCTGGCCTAAAGATGCTTTCTGGACAAGTTGGTTGTATTTCTGAGCCATTTCTGCAGAACAGCTTTGGCGTGAACTATAGAAGAACTACTGATAGGATGTATAAACCCGTGCAACCTAGCTACCCAAGACCTGGAAATCTCTCTTATTCTGAAGCTCTACCCTAGACCCGCACTTGTTAATGGTCATACTGATAAACTTTTTTTTTAACATGAAAAAAAAAAAAAAAAAAAAAGAAAGAGAGACATTCTTCCTTAACGTCATGTATATCTGGAATGAGCATGCCAAATTTCCTTACAATCTGTCCGTTAAATAATTAAAAATATTTAAATCTACTCTTGTTCACGAATTTCTGAACGGACTATAATAATAGTACCAATTAAAAACTGATTAAAAGTCCACACATGTTTGCCCCGCAGTCTTGATGATCTTCCTTCACCAATGTCAAGTTTGTACTGCGCGGATGGGAGGGACACCACTGGGTCCTGGGGCAGATTTGCCGCTGGCTTTTTTCACAACTTCTTACAGATTCCAACTTTCTGAGAATAGTATGCATGAGCAGACATTAGAGAATGCGATAATTAGATCAGAGTGGGTCATCATTCGAACTGTCTGAGAAAAGTTTGTAGTACTAGACATTAGAGAATGCGGTGATTAGATAGGAGTGGGTCATCATTCGAACTGTCTGAGAAAAGTATACGTTAGCAGGCTTTAGAATATGCGATAATTAGATCGGAGTGGGTTATCATTCCAACTGTCTGAGAATAGTATGCATTACCAGACATCAGAGAAGGTGAAAAGTGGACAGTAGGTAATGATTCCAACTAAGAGCGGGTGGTCGAGAATTTGCAACCTCGAGCTCTCATTCGAATGACCCTGCTTCGACCGCCGGTAAAGTGATGAAGTTTTTACTTCAGGGGGAAATTGAAACACCCTAACCTGCACAGTGCGTTACAACAGCACTAGCCATGCGGCCCTATACCTTAGGCTCACGACCCTCTCCCCTTCCGCCTAGACAGCCTTACAAAGTAGTAAATACATTCAATAATGATAGTAACATTATTCCAGCTAACTAAGACAGTAGAGACAACATATTGCGGTACATCAAGAAACGGGCAAACTGAGAGAGTTACAACCGAGATAAGAGACAGTTTACAACTACGACATGACACAGTGTGCAAGCGAGACAAGATACAGCTTACAACCGAGACAAGGGACAATGTACAACCGAGACAAAGGAAAGTGTACAACCAAGACAAGGGACAGTGTACAACCGAGACAAGAGAGAGTGTACAACCGAGACATGAGACTGTACAACCGAGACAAGGGACAGTTTACAACCGAGACAAGAGACAGTAAATATCGAGACAAGGGACAGTGTACACCCGAGACAAGGGACAGTTTACAACCGAGACAAGAGACTATGTATTAGAGATCATTTGCATCCACTCTCCACTGCGGTGACGACAAGGTATTGATTGATTGTATCAACGAATGATGTGGAAAGGATTACTTAAGCCAACTGCCTTTACTTGTTGAAGATTAGCTTTGCTCAATAATATATAAGCGCAGTGTTAGAAAGAAATGTCACCATCTGGTATATGAAGCTGATTTGGTTCATGCACTTTTTATGCCAGGTTTGATGTTAGATGTATTTAGTACATATGTAATGGCTTAGATGTGTTCAGTACAAATGTAATAGGTTTGATATGTTTAGTACAGATGTAATGTGTTAGATGTGTCCAGTACTGACGTAATGAGTATGCTCAGTACAGACGTAAAGGGTTAGGTATATTCAGTATAGATGTAATGGTTTTGGTATCTTTAGTACAGAAGTAATGGATTAGATATATTTAGTATAGATGTAATGGGTTAGATATGTTCAGTACAGATGTAATGGGTTAGATATGTTCAGTACAGATGTAATGGGTTAGATATGTTCAGTACAGATGTAATGGGTTAGATATGTTCAGTACAGATGTAATGAGTTAGATATATTCAGTACAGATGTAATGGGTTAGATATGTTCAGTGCAGATGTAATGGGTTAGATATGTTCAGTACAGATGTAATGAGTTAGATATGTTCAGTACAGATGTTATGGGTTAGATATGTTCAGTACAGATGTAATGGGTTAGATGTATTCAGTACAGATGTAATGGGTTAGATATGTTCAGTACAGATGTAATAGGTTAGATATGTTTAGTATATATGTAATTGGTTAGATATGTTCAGTACAGATGTAATGGGTTAGATATGTTTTGTGCATATGTAATAAGCTGGATATGTTCAGTACAGATGTAATCTGTTGGATATGTTGAGTACAGATGTAATGGGTTAGATGTCTTCAGTACAGATGTAATGGGTTAGATGTCTTCAGTACAGATGTAATGGGTTAGATGTCTTCAGTACAGGTGTAATGGGTTAGATGTCTTAGGTACAGATGTAATGGGTTAGATGTCTTCAGTACAGATGTAATGGGTTAGATGTCTTCAGTACAGATGTAATGGGTTAGATGTCTTCAGTACAGATATAATGGCTTAGATGTATTTAGTACAGATGTAATGGGTTAGATGTCTTCAGTACAGGTGTAATGGGTTAGATGTCTTCAGTACAGTAACGCATTAGGTATGTTTTGTACAGGCATAATGTGTTATTAACGCGCAGTGAAAAAAGTCAGTGGGGACTAAACAATGGGCGGGGATGGGCGGAGGTCCCTTTGGCTGAGTCAAAAATGTGAAGAAAAAAAAGTGGGAGGAGGCAAAGGTTACAATGATTGATGAGACAAGGAAAACAGACGAATAAGGAGAAGGAGAATTAGTTTAAAGAGAAGAAAAAGCAGGAGGCTGCGAAGGAGGAGAGCAAAAAGAAGAAGAGGTAGAGAAAAAAAAGAAGAAGAAGAAGACGGAAAATACGAAGGAAGAACAGACGAAGAAGAAGAAGAAGAAGAAGGAAAAGACAAGAAGAAGAAAAAGAAGGAAAAGACGAGAAGAAGAAGAAGAAGAAGAAGAAGAAGAAGAAGAAGAAGAAGAAGAAGAAGAAGAAGAAGAAGAAGAAGAAGAAGAAGAAGAAGAAGATGATAATGATGACGCAAAACTTTAAAAAAAAAAGAAGACAAAATAGGTACTATTACGACATACGTACATGACAAGCGAACGATTCGATCCTACATTAGGAGCTTGCTTCGTTAGTATGCAAATGAAAGGAACTGGTCCATATTAAACCTTTAGTTATGAATCAGTCATTGGTTCCTACGTCATTCGGTCTTCTTTATCTAATTAGTTGCCGGTTTATAGATTCTCTTGGCTAATGGGTTGCGATTCTTTGGACGGAGCGCAACGCGATATTCAGCATGGTACAAAAAGTTTTAATCTTCGGAGCAGATATCAGTAAAAATGGTATGGAGATAGCTACACGGGATACTATTGTAGACTTGTCAGAGGATCTAATCTCGGTTGACAAGCGAAGCATCATGCCCCGGTTGGCATGCCCTTTAGAAAAATCTGCAAGCGGGTGGGAGTTATCAGTGGTGCTGTAGGCGAGGGTGAGCCATTGTGGAACGGAATTCTTGGATACTGACCAAGCATGCGGTAATGTTGAACAAGCAGGTGCTAGAGCTGAGGAGATGCAGCAGTGTTAAACATGTAGGTGATATTGGCTGGCGGAAATGTTCCAGTGTCGGTTCTTGAATCAAATTAAATGTTTTGTAACAATCCGGGGTTAAGCTATACAGATGACGAGAAGACCCATTTTGGTTGGCGCTTACTGAGTCGCAAAAGGAACGAATTTGGTAGCTACAACCCCTTGGACAGTTAAAAAAAAAAAAAAAAAGTTGCGTGTCCTTTACAGGACGTTGCAAAACCAACCCCAGCATTTTTGGGCTGTTTGGTATTTGTAGGTAAAATTTTACTTTCTGTAGTTCGCCATTGCTTTTGAACGGGCACCTCCTGTACTACTGTCGAAACCAGCGCAAGACAAATCGAACCCGGCACCCCGGCATTACGAAGCGCGTTCGCAACCCCTAAGCCACAGACGCCGACACTTGAACGGAGCATCTTAAAAAACACAGCAACAACATTACAATGGCTAGCTAAAGGATACAGTTTAAAAAAGAACGCAAGAATTTTTCTACGCAGGGTAAAGCATTTGGCAGCATTATATTCGGAATAGTAAGTAATTCAAAGGGACAAAAATGGATTAACTGACTGCCTGACTTTCTACCCCACCAGGACATCAAACAAGCGATAACCACCCGATGACATGAAGTGCCACCATATGGATGAGGATCACCGTGGAGAGGTCCCAGAAACCGCGTTCAGACAATTGGCCATATTTATGGCCTGCCTATATTGCGGCCCCTGGCAAAAGCCAGAGTGGGGCTTCAAATAACAAAAAATTACGTCCTAAAAAGGATATAGTATATAAGGTTATTATTTTTAGCAGTAAACTGATAAGAGTTCAACAAAGACTGGTGGTTTTCTACGGGTCACCGAGTTCAGGGAAAGATAACACCGAGAACGTTAACCCGGTTATCCAAACGCAGACCTTGCTAAAATACAACTGCGCTCTCTGATTAGAAATTTCCCACCTGCAGTCTTTGGTTTCTAGGAAACCAGTTATCTAGAGCAGGTGTGTCAAACATGCGGTTTGCGGGCCGCATGCGGCTCTTTACAGACAGAAGAATGGTCTGCAGCTCATCTGCTGGTCCAATAATCTTGGGTTCAAATCACCATCGAGTCAGATAATTTGTTGGTACTTTAATTTTATACGAACACATCTTGCCGGCTTCAAGATTTGGTTAAGACATCCCCAGTACGTCCCATAGTGAAGGGGGTTAGGGTTTGGCTTAATAGTAGTCGCTGTTAATTTAACACTAGCCCTAAACCTCCACCCCCTCCCCTCCCCCCCCTCTATATTGTACTATTCTGGGAAACCCCTAGGAATTCCCTACGAAATCTCTGAGCCGACGAGATGTGGTCGTATAAAATTAAAAGTACCAATTTTGTGTTTAAAATTGACCTTGGCTCAAAAGGCGATTCAGGCTAAATTGTGTTTTCCTGGGAAGTAAGGGGAGCTGGCGTGAGGTTGATCACCTCACCCATAGAATGCCGATTGGTTTATGATTATATAATCTGGTAATCTGGTAATCCTAGTTTCAGCATCATAGCAAACGGGTCACCCCATTGTTGCTCCGCTCCTGTGCCAACGAAAAACACTCGTAGCTCACAGTGTCACACCATGCACTCAACTCAGAAGCTGGGTGACGAAACTATATCCTTCCAGTCTACAAATGGAGCAAAAATGCAACGGCCACCGCCTGGCAGAACTGCCACGGCTTAAAAAAAAAAAAAAATTAAAAAAGTGGTCGTGCCTAGTGTCCACTGTGACTTGAAGCATTATGTGAGGGGTTAACAAATGGTCACCCCAGCAGTACCCTCACTATTAGCTGGGAAAGGGACTTAGGACATTACATCCACCAGCAGGCGTCGCCCCTACAACGACCTGACTGCCTTCGTTAACGACTGTTCACCCAACAGCCATGCAGTTCTTTGGCACGAAATGATTATATAATACGAGCTCCATGTACCGAGTTCGCTAAAACGGTCCTGCACTTGCTCAAATGTGACACTGACGACAAAACAGCCAGATGAATGATTTATTTTACTTATAATTATTCAAACCTCTTCTACCTTGGGGTGTAGCGGCTTGCCAACTTCTCTACCAACAGTTTTCTTTTTAGTTTTGTTCCATCCAAGTCCACTGTCAGTCAGGGACTGTCGGGTGTTGTCGTCCTGGTGGTCTGGTTCCCTGGGTCGTCCTGGTGGTCTGGTTCCCTGGGTCGTCCTGGTGGTCTGGTTCCCTGGGTCTTCCTGGTGGTCTGGTTTCTTGTGTCGTCCTGGTGGTCTGGTTCCCTGGGTCGTCCTGGTGGTCTGGTTCCCTGGGTCGTCCTGGTGGTCTGGTTCCCTGGGTCTTCCTGGTGGTCTGGTTTCTTGTGTCGTCCTGGTGGTCTGGTTCCCTGTGTCGTCCTGGTGGTCTAGTTCCCTGGGTCGTCCTGGTGGTCTGGTTTCCTGGGTCGTCCTGGTGGTCTGGTTTCCTAGGTTGTCCTGGTGGTCTGGTTTCCTGAGTCGTCCTGGTGGTCTGGTTCCCTAGGTCGTCCTGGTGGTCTGGTTTCCTGAGTCGTCCTGGTGGTCTGGTTCCCTGGGTCGTCCTGGTGGTATGGTTTCCTAGGTCGTCCTGGTGGTCTGGTTTCCTGGATCGTCCTGGTGGTCTGGTTTCGTGGGTCGTCCTGGTGGTCTGGTTCATTGGGTCGTCCTGGTGGTCTGGTTCCCTGGGTCGTCCTGGTGGTCTGGTTCCCTGGGTCGTCCTGGTTGTCTGGTTCCCTGTGTCGTCATAATGGTCTGGTTCCCTGGGTCGTCCTGATGGACTGGTTTCCTGGGTCGTCCTGGAAGTCTGGCTCACTGGGTCGTCCTGGTGGTCTGGGTCGTCCTGGTGGTCTGGTTCCCTGGGTCGTCCTGGTGGTCTGGTTCCCTGGGTCGTCCTAGTGGTCTCGTTCCCTGGTTCCTGGTCTCCTATGCCTGCCGTAGTGGACGATTCTCTCCCATTCTGCATACATGTCCGAACCATCGTAACTGTGATTGCTCCATTCGAGTATGTAAGGCCTGGGTTTCAAGATCCTGTCGTATTGTCTAAGTGCAAACTGTGTCCCTTCATGTCACTTGGACCACGTTTCTCAGATACTTCATTTCTGATGCCCGACACTGGCTATGAACGAATTAACTTTGCTTTAAACCCCTCATTTAGTCGCTATCTCACAACGGGAATTTAATGTATAATCAGTAAACAGTCGCCACGTTGTACAGTTATAAACTTTTGATTTAGTTGAGACTTCTCAAATCCAGATGTTGTTAAGATTATTAACAATGTGATTCTAGCATCATCTGCCCAGTTCGCAAAACTGATCCTTCACTTACTCAGATGTGACACAATTTGTCAGTAGGTGGCGCTTCGAGTTTCGTGCCATGTCGAAGAAGCACTAACTGATGACTTGCTTTTCCCCATTGTTAACTCAACAGTCGAATTCAACACAGTTTATGTCGACGATATGGAGCTTCAATTGAATGCAGTATTCCATTGATCTTCTCTTAACTGCAGCTGACTACTGCAGTTTAAATCGACTTATCGAAACTTCAGTAGACGCTTTATGAATTGTAACTGTTCGCTCCCGCAGATTTAGACTCCCTTGCACTTTCCGCTGACTTTATTGCAAATTAGGCAGATTGCACTATGGCATCAAGCGATATGCCAGAAACCGCAATAAATTGCACCAGAGCTTCAAACAAAATAACTACAATTTTACATATTTTAGCGGTACTTTGACATTTTACTAAATTTGACGTTCTACAAATTTATTTAAACTTAGCAGATGTAATTACCACTCCGATGGCATATTTACCACTCTAATACCAGATTTAAATACTACTCCAATAACATAATAAATGACCACTCTAATAACATATTCCATTACCACTCCAATTACAGATTTAATTACCACTCTAAAAACAGATTTAAATACCACCCCATTAACAAATTTAATTACCACTCCGATAACATATTTAATTACCAGCCAATAACAGATCTAATTACCACTCCGTAACAGATTTAATTGCCACTCCGTAACAGATTTAATTACCATTCCGATAACATATGCAATTACCACTTCAACAGGTTTCATTGGAACTTCCAGGAATTTCTTTAGCAATTGAACACGAAAGACTAGAAACAATGTTGACATGTTCTTCTTACCATAAATGTTTGAGTTCACGTGGGCTGATTGATAAATATATCAAATATTTCTGCCGCCAACTTTGTAGCAGTGGTGGCCTTGTCTGAGTCGGACTACAAGTGATTGGATATTGCCTAACTAAATTGGTGAGTACTTTTTTCATTATTTGGTTACATTTGTGGTATGAATAAATGTGGTCTGGGCTCAGTCCTCCTGAAGTAAGACCCCTTTCACGCCTTTGGCGCATTAGGCACATAAAATGACCTTTTTTTCCACATACATACAAACATACACACAGAGACACCCACCCAGTTGTCGGCGCACCAACACACACACACACACATATTTACATACACACTTACATACATATACACTTACATACATACGCACACACATACATATTTACATACATACTTACATATTATAAACTTACATCCATCCATCTATCTATCTATCTATCTATCTATACATACATATATATATATACACAAACACACACACATACATGCATACACATACATGCACACACACGCATGCACGCACGCTTGCACACACATATATACATACATAACCCTTGACCCGATAGGGTCGTAGATGTGTACTGATGGAGGCACTATAGTCTGTTTCAGAAGTCGTAACCATGGTTAAACATCCGTAACACAAGAACCGTTCGGAATAAATTGTTGAAATTCGGCATGCAACCTGGTAATAAGCATGTCCTTGTAAGATTTTTTTTAAATGTAAAGAAACATCTAGTTTTTGTTGTTGTTGTAATGTAAAGAAACATCTAGTTTTTGTTGTTGTTGTAATGTAAAGAAACATATAGTTTTCATTTTGCTCAGTTTGCGGTGTATGGAAGAAATCAAACATTGATTCAAAGCAGACAGTCAGCTTGCTTAGTTCACTGAGTCACCGGAGCTTCTCAATATATCAAATTGCATGTCTTTCTTAGGCGTGGAACTTTCAGGCTGTCATCTCCAATTTTACCCTCCCGTGAGTCACATGAATACAAATTTTCATTGTATGCAGGATATGCTATCAAAATAAGTATATAGTCTAATATTTAGAGGTAAACACGTTATTCGTCAAATATGAAAGCAATTTGCCGCTTTAAGAAAACAGCGTATGTGCAATTTAAATTATAAGCGACATGGGAAATCTAAAGTCACATGCCAAAATTCGTTTCCATCCGTACGTTTTGAAGATATTTGCTAAAGTGTGGGGCAGAACTTTTGATGCGCACTATAGCACACGAAACCAGCCTTCTTTCTCTGTCTTCCGATTGTTGAACTAGTGTATAGCAGTTTAGTCCTGTCCATTTCTTGATATTGTCATTCCAGTTTTAACATATGGCTGTGAATCCTGGACAATCGGTAGGCAGACCAAACAATTTCTAGAGGCCTCAAAGATGTGGTTTTACAGAAGAATACTTAGAATACCTTGGACAGCCAAAAAGAGCAACCATGAGGTTTTGAAAGAGGCGAGAGCCCGAAGACAACTTATCACAGAGATCAGAAGGAGACAGTCATAATTTTTCGGCCTTGTTATGAGAAGAGGGAAAATAGAACATGTTGTGACCACTGAAAAGATCTGTGGAAGGAGGGATAGCGGAAGACAACGAGAGAAGATGCTTGACAGTCTTGTTGCATGGCATGGAGGTGTGTCGGCACACGAACTGATACATGCTGCAGGAGATCGCAGATTATGGAGAGGCACGCCAGTCGGCAAGGAACCTGATGATGATGATTGTGTCCCCGTCTTCTTCAGCTAACCTCCAGGCGCATTGGGCATATACTGTTAGACCTATGTTTTATCGACCAATCGGCACTCGGTAGCTGGTGTGGTGAGCACCACAGCGACCGCTTTTTCTTCCCTGGACTTTACCTGTTAACTGTTTGAGGCTGGCTCCACCTAGGAGAAACGTTTTTTTTTTTTAAGTTCGACTTCGTTTGGATTTGAACCCACGACTTTCGGATCCGCAAGCGAGCTTCTAGCCGCTCGATGGGCTTTTAAAGGCCAGACCTACTTTCTAGACCATTGGACACTGGATGGTAATGTGGTCATCACCACGCCGGACGCTTTTACTTCTTGTGATATTACCTCTTTTTTTTCCATTTCCACCCCCCCCCTCTTTTTCACATTCTATATATACCATTGAGTTTATTTATTGCTTGGGGCCATTGTTTTTCCCTTTCATCCAGTCTTTTAGTAAATCGTGCAGTTTCATTTTCTTTATGTCTTTCTTTATTTCTGTCTTTCTTTCTTTCTTCATTTACTTTCTGCATCTATTTCCGTGGGATGACGAAATGTTAAGAAACAGCTCCTATTCCGCTCTGGTTGGTTTCCCTCTGCTTGCCAACCCCCTCCCTCCTCCACCGCCCCAGGTGTTTCATGCCTCCTACCTTCTAGCGATACGCCAGAGCAACCTGACCTGACCTCAGTCGTTGGGCGTGACCCGGTATTATTCACGTGTTATCAGCCTATGCACCCTTGTATCAGCCTACGTGGTGTTGTCTGGGGATGCTCCTTAAAGTCAATATGTGTGAGTGTGTGTATTTGTGTGTATGTGTATGTGTGTGTGTGTGTGTGTGTGTGAGAGAGAGAGAGAGAGAGAGAGAGCTACCGTACTCATTAGCAAACAAATCTGTATGTATTTTCTTTCTTTCTTTATTTCTGTCAGTCTGTCTTTCTTTCTGTCTGTCTTTCTGTTTTTCTTTCTTTCTGTTTTCTGTCTCTTTCTTTTTTTCTTTTTTTTCTTTCTTTCTTTCTTTCTTTCTTTCTTTCTTTCTTTCTTTCTTTCTTTCTTTCTTTCTTTCTTTCTTTCTTTCTTTCTTTCTTTCTTTCTTTCTTTCTTTCTTTCTTTCTTTCTTTCTTTCTTTCTTTCTTTCTTTCTTTCTTTCTTTCTTTCTTTCTTTCTTTCTTTCTTTCTTTCTTTCTTTCTTTCTTTTTCCCTTCTTTCTTTCTGTATTGGCTGGAAGACAGTTCTGCCTGGGTAGGTAGGTAGCGCGTGAATACTTACATCCGATAGACTGGGAATCATCGGCTGTTGGCGATACTAAACGATCGTCGTTACAAAGCCTACCAACCACATTCAGTGGTTTTGCCTGCTAGCCGTTGAGTCACTTGACTGGAACAGGGTTGCCAATGGAATTGTGTTGAAAACCCCAGCTAAGCTGAACAAAAACCCAATCAATACATAGACAAAGAACCCCCCCCCCCCACCCCCCCCAAAAAAAAAACCATGTTGTTAAAATGTACACAATTTTTAGTACGAAACGAAATATTTACCACTTTTATATAAGGATATATTATAAACACACACACACACCCACCCACACACACACACACACACACACACACACACACAGAGAGAGAGAGAGAGAGAGAGAGAGAGAGAGAGAGAGAGAGAGATTTCCCTCAAAATGTCATATAAAAAAAAAAGATTTAGGGGGGGGGGGAACAACCCAGCGTTGTTTGTTTGTTTGTTTTAGAATCCAGAAGCCATGAGTTGTTAATCCTTAGGCTCGGTATTATGGATATCGCAACCTTTCGGCCTTGATTCCATTGTAAATACCGTAAATCTAAGAGAAAATGTGGCTTTCCTGCCTACCCCCGGGATTGAACCCGGACCACAAGGAGTTCGTCACCCGGTCTCCGCGCAATCCGGTTTAGCCAACTACGCTAGAGAGCCGGGCAACCCAGCATTGGTAGCCCGGGACTGGCAGTGATGCTCCTGTCACCGGTTTATTCAGGTGCTAACCTGATATTCTCAGACGCTGCGTTTCCGGGCGTCCTTTGGGCCTGGTCTTAGGCGTGCCAAAGTCAAAGCCTGGTCGTAAAACAATTTCATGTGATGTGTTGCTTTATATGGAGTGTCGAGCGTTACAGGTCCATTCTTCTGGGTTTTTATTTGACGCCTTGTGTTCAAATTTTGAAATTTGTTTAAAAAAAATATCCTTATATAAAATTGGGTTTCGTTTCGTAACTATAAAATTTTTACTTTTTAACAATCTGGGTTATTAATTTTTGTGTGTGCCTATCTATTGTTTGGGTTTTTGGTCAACTTAGCTGGGGTTTAAAAAATAATCCTATTGGCAGCCCTGGTGCACACCGTGTTTAATACAACCCTTTCTGTACTACTACTACTTCTTCTTTTTCTTCTTCTTTTTGTTTTTCTTCTTTTTTCTTCCTCCCTTTCTTCCCTCTTCTCCTCTGCCTCTTCTTCCACTTCTTCTACAGCTCTATTCTGCCTTTCAGCGTCATGGTTTGAAGGGGCTTCAAACGAGAGCCTGGGTATGTGCTACGTTGACGGTGAAGGATCATTTCTCAACCAAAACCTAAAACTAGCCACTCAGAAGCGATAGTAGTAATTGCAGTAGTAGCAGTGTATTTGCACTTTTAGTAGTAGTAGTAGTAGTAGTAGCAGCAGCAGCAGCAGCAGCAGCAGCATCAACAGCAGCATCAACAGTAGTAGTAGCAGCAGCAACAGTAGTAGTAGCAGCAGTAGTAGTAGTCACAGCCTTTCGTTGATTTCGACAGTTATATCGAGAACCGACCGTTAAAAGGCAGTGGCAGACTCTAGAGCAAGACCTCCGGAGTTCCGACAACGATCCCCAGGGATCTCTGTAAAAGTTGCACTCGTGAACTGAATGGCGCCGCCGGGAAATGAACCTACGACCTTCAGAGCGCGAGGCAAACAGCTTGACCACTTCGCCACTACGACCCTAGACTACTGAACGTAACATTGTCTAGTGAAATCCCAGTGTCCCAGCCACTCGGCCAGATACTCGTGAGTATTTCAGACATCACTGCAGAAACAGCCGAGCCCAGGTACATTAGTGTATTTATTGAACTACCCCTGACAGCTCGATACAACAATAAAATATACTGGCTGCATCGCCAGTCTATGAATTGCATTCAAAGCCTGGTGTTGATGTTGTATCACAGAATACAATACATTTTTACACATTATATTATTCTAGTCCACAGATGGTAACTATTTTTTTGCTGCAAGGGTCTTGTAACATGTTTATAGCATTCGCGAGTCATATTCATATTATGAACTGCAAATTGCATTTCTTTTGTTTGGTCAGTCACCCCCGGTCAAGATAGCGAGGCAAGGGTGTTTATTTTCCAGCCAGCATCTAACCGGGGTCAGTTTCGGACAGCGTAGAGTGGATGTTGTGTTTAAACTAGTCTGAATGTGACATGTCTTTTTGAGTTGGGAAAGGGGGGAGGGGGAGGTCTTTCTTTCCCTTTACCCAAACTTGGTATGTTTGCGAGTATTGTGTTAAATGCTATCGTGTGAAGTTTTTGTATGTTTGCTTATATTTTGTCAGTCTGTTTACATATATTGCCGTTTGTTAGTATCTGTTGTGTTATGTGCAAGTGCATCAAAGAAACACAAGATAAGAGGGAGTGTGGGAGGGTCGGAGATAGAAAGGGCTGTGGACACTGTTTTAGATAAAGTTTCGGATCTTCAATGTTGTTTCAGTCATCTTTTTGTTCTATCTATAGATCTAACCGTTTGTGAAGTAGTCATTCGCTTTTTCCTTGAGTCTCTCTATGTCAGATTGGTAGCACATTTCAAAGTCTGTTGAGTTTTCAAAGTTGTGATCTTCCCGATGTTCCGCTGCCACAGGTTGTGCTCCTTAGTCGAAAAACTCTTTGTACATTCTGTAGTAGAATTCTACCATCACAGCCAGTGGTCCCAGATAGGTCTTAGTTTCTGGTTCTTGTTCTCGCAGTTCTTTGATCTTGTCCATCAGTCTAGTTCAGGTGTGACCTTCTAGGAAGTCTGAAAACCCTGTGACTGGTCTAGCAAACTGACAGTGGCTTATTGAGTGCTCGTGGAAAGTGAGGAGATCTCACGAACCGACTAGAAGGAAAGGGACAGTAGCCAAGAGTATCAAGAAAATGACCAGGCAATCATAGCACCAAAAGCAGTACAGCTACCAGAACATATTAATAGACTCCACTCAGAATGCGACAACCACTATATGAAGATCAACGTAGACAAAACAGAAATGACATTCTCCAGAAACGGAAGAACCACCAAGTTAAAGCAGGCGAAGGAGTTTACATATCATGGAAGCATTTTTTCAGAAGACTGAAGAATGAATAAAGAAATGCAACAAAAATGCTATAAAGCTAATCAAGTTTTAAGCAAAATGGTACAAATTTTGAAATGCAAGCATGTGAATATGAACACTAAAAGAACACTGTTTAACACAATTTTACTACCAAAGCTCTGCTGTCAATGTCAAACATGGACACTGTCTTCAGAAGACAGAAGGAAAATTGTCACAACAGAAATGAAATGTTTACGAACTATGCTAGGTGTAACAAGGAAATATCGACTTTAGAACGGTGATATCAGAAGGAGAATCGGCACTGAGCCAATACTGAACTTTATAGGTAGACAACAAATCAAATGGTTTGGCACACAGGACACCACCGAGAGCAATTGTATACAGATACAGTGGTAACAGACCAAGAGGTCGACTACGCAGAATATGGACTACAGAAATACAAGAGACACTCACAAGTACTATATACGAAGCGAACAGAAGGGCCTGTTCTAAAGGTCTCTTCCTGCCCAGACACCGCGAGGCTTTCCAAGAGTAGAGAAAATAAGAAGGTCAGTCAAGGGCCTTGTTCCTTGGAGAGGGATGGATAAAAAAAAAGGACGTTACCGTTTACATGTTAAGCTCTGAACGTCTGGGAAAGATTCGCATTAAAAATTCAAGAGGGCAGCTGAGGTTCAAAAATTTACTTGTGGAATATAACTGGGAAGATTGAACGCAGAGGGGTCTTTGTAGTCACACTCACCATCACCAAGAGCTACGATTCCGAAGCATCCATCATCGTGTAGCATGTCCTTTGCAGAACGTCGCTCTCATCGCGGTCTGCTAAAGACCCAGCTATCCCACCTCGTGCACTTTCACATCCAACGAGTCACTTATAGCATGTGCCCATCTTTGTATTAGTCGGCCTCTGCCTCTTCTTCCTGGAACCATGCCATTTGCCCCCCCCCCCCCCTCCCTTTTAACTTGCACGTGATACTTCATGGAACCAAAATATTTCAGCCTCCGATACAAGATGCCTTTTATTAGTCGATCTTTTTTGATGTTCAGATCCACGACTAACATCCGTATGTTGCTACAGGGTAGAAGTATGCTCTCAAAGTTTTAACTTTGATTTCCTTGTGTGTGCTTAAACAAAGACTTTAAATGCTGTTTAAGATTGAAAATTCCTATTGCCATCCTCCCCTTGACGCTTGTTCAACAGTCTCCATTTGCTGTTAATTATGAAGCCCAGATATTTAAAGTTTTTGATATTTTCACCTTCTTCTTTGTTATTCTTTGCTGACAGACAGTTTTGTCTGTGAACATTTTTCTTTTTTAAAATTCAAGAATAGACTTTGGTCTTAATTATGTTCTTCGACAGACGTGATTAAATGTTCTATTCTCTTGACACTGTTCCGTAGGAGAACTGAGTCATCCATATGGCGTCTCCAGGCGCAATACAGGTCGTCCGTTTGTGAAATGCAATTTTTTTTTAAATTTTGAAGCCCTACCTCGGCTTTTGCCGGGCGTCCTGAATATTCATTCATTCAGTAGCATGTCCCTCGCGGAACCTCGCTGCCATAACAACCCTCCGGAAAACCTTCCTATCATGAGCAAGATGTCCTGCGTCTGATACACCCATCTAGAGATAATCTGCCACATCCTGCACCCATCTTCTCCTTGGCCTTCCTCTTCCTCTCTTCCCAGGCATATACCCCTCCTGATATATAGCCGGGCCATAAATATGGCCTAACGGCTGAACTGTGTTTCCGGGACCTCTCCACGCGTGATCCTTATCCGCATGGTGACTCATTGTGTCACCGGGTGTTTATCTCTTGTGTGATGTCCTGGTGGGGTACAACTTACACACCTACCGACTCCAGGAAACACAGAAAGATGCCAACAATTAAAAAGACTTGATTTATAAGTTTTATTAAGTTGTCAACTTAAAAATTCAAAATCATGGAGTAATAATTTCTACTAAACACACTGAGAGGCAGAAGATGAAATGGTTCGGTTATCTGTGTAGAATGCAGCCATAAATACCGACACTTGCGCTACGCCTGAAAGGATCGAACATGAGAGCTTTTGTACCCAAAACAAAAACAGCAAAGAAGCTTGGTCAAACATTACGTTTGGATTTTGTCACGTGTACTTGGACTTCTAGTAATTTCTCTGGTCTCTGTGGGTAGTGAGATCAGATGCCCTTGTGTATTGTTGCGCACTTGAAAAATCCCTTGGCAGTTAGAAATCGAAAAGAGTAGACTAACGGCGCTGCCGGGGAAAATTTGGAGTTGAAAATCAACTCAAAGTATTGCAGGATCCTCGCTGGTGCTACAGAGCCTGTGCTATGCTTCTTCGGACTCAGACTTAAGTTAAAAGAAGAACGGGGCACTTATGGGTTACTACCATTGTACCATGATGTTGATCTGTTGTTCAAACCTCAAACCAGTAAGCTGGGCATGTCTTTACAGGACCAGATCGATGGAACGAAATGAAAAAAAAAAAAAAAACAGACTAAACGGCAGACGAACAAGAAAGATCTCAGATTCCTTGTTCAGCCTCTCGGGAAAGTTATAATTGGGAGACCCGCAGAGGCTTCACTGGCCTGGTATAACCTGCAGTTCTTTGTGGATACAGACGAATAATCGCGGTGACTTAGGCAACTCCATATTTAATGTATTTCATACAGCTTCCATCTGTTGTTGCTAAGCTACCCAAACACTTCAGCCAATCGACTTGTTTGAATAATGTTCCCGTTTGCTGTGATGTTGGATTTTGGCCGATAATTTTTCATTGTAAATGTCACTACTTTTGTTTTTTTCGTACTTTTGACATAGGTCTTTGAGCAGAATAATGAAATACTAATGAGAAGCACTTAAACACATTCATATGTTTCTTTCATATTATGTGGCTACAAAGAGTTCTCCAAAAGCTACACATCAGTCATATTTTCCGACTCATAAACTTGCTGAAAACTTAGATGTGTTTTTTGCAGTGAATATCATTTAATGGCTTGAGTTGACATGGAATGGTTTGAGTTGACATGGAATGGTTTGAGTGACATTAGAACCCATATCACAACACTTGGGACAGTCCATTAAGTGCCCCGTCCTCATATTCAGCAGCCATTGAATTCTCATGTTTATGGTACTAAAAGCAGCTTGCCTTTATACTGTATGTCGAGTGTCGGCCTGATCTTCTGTCGTTGCTCTCCATGGCGAGCTACTGTCTCCACGCTGTACTGTTTTGTTTGTGCTGCTTCCGCAATATTTACTTGCTCCCAAAGAACATTGACCATATACAGCT